>BQNB010009632.1:0-85619 GCA_026074375.1 Tanacetum coccineum
CCATCATCCGGCGGTTTCACATGAGGACGAGGGGATGATGGAATATTAAAATGAAATGACTCATTTTCAGGAAGTGAAGAGGAATCATTTCTAAGCAATTCTTCAAGGAAAATGATATCCCCTTCAGAGTCATAGTCATCATTCTCAATGCCCGGTGGTATCGAGTCATCCGGAGGAAGAAATAAATCGATCTCCTCCATGAGAGAGTCACTATCCTCGACGGGGATAGGAGATAGAGAGAAAGACTCGATAGAAATTTCCACATTAAGCTCTTTCGGAGGGAGAGGAGATGAGTTGTCACAAAGCAATCTCTCAACTAGATGAATTTCACCCGGTGGAATTGATTTGAGAAGAGTGATTTCACCGGCGAACTCATCTAGAATAGAATCAATCTTAGAAGTAGAATCAATCAAAGTATTTTGATTAAGTAAAGATTCTATAAGATTGGATTCGGCATAAAAGGAATCAATTCCCCGAGGAATTGAAGTGATACTTTCTAACACCTCATTTTGAATTAGATTCACCTCGGTAGAAACGATTTCTTCATCAAGATCAAAAAGAGGATTAGAGAAAAATTTAAAATTCTCCATTGGAACGTCCTCCTCAGAAAATGACTCATCATCACTTGAGGTACAATCATCATTGATATCGAAGAGAGGGTTAGAGAAACTAACAAGATGACTCTTGGGAAAATCATCACAAACGGGCAAATCACACACATCGTCGAAAGCATCCTCGGACTCACTTAGGATCGGGACAAGGTTCTCGACACTAGACTTTATTACTTCGTCTGATTCCGTTGCCGGAATAGTGTCAATATGCTCATCCTTCATTATGAGAGATTCGACGGGCTCCTCGATTAATAAAATGGGTGTGATTGCAACACACGGAGGAAGTCCAGAAATAATATATCTTTCAAGGGAATAGAACTTTCCTCGTCATCGTCATCATCGTAGCAAATGGAAATCTTCTAATATCATTCTTTAGCCGCTTGATCTTCCGCAATTCGCTTATCTTCTTCCTTCTTTTGTATATACTAACCAACCATATCACATATGGATGTCATTTGCTCCATAATCTCATTTTGATAATTGAGAAGCTCATTTTGAGCATTGAAGATAGGATGATTGACGGTATATTGCGGGGGTTGAAATTGGTCAAAACCGAAATAATTAGAATCATAACACGAATTAGGTTCGTAATAATTCATCGGTTGACATTGAAAAGTCTCGTGAGGACACCCACAATCTTCACGATAAGGATATTGTTGTAGAAAACTCGGTGAAGTTTGTGGAAAATAATCAAAGTTTTGATTGATACACGGGTCCTGATTGTAGACAAACGGGACTCGAGGTGGACAATCGTAACCATGATGGATATCGTTCCCACATAACTCCCAAGAGTATGACACGTATTCGGGTTGTGGAGGTGGGTTAAAAACGTTAGGAGAATCATTAACAAAATTAGGAGTTGAATCATAAGTGAATGAATTTCCATCTCCAGAATTGCATGTCGGATTGAAACTTGGCAAAGTTTGTGGGAGCTCATCAACGGTTTGATTGTTGCATGGTTCCGGATTAGAGATAATCAGAACTTTTGGTGGATAATTATAGCCATAATGAGCACCGTTCCCACAAGACTTGCAAGTACATCGTTGACAAAAGATATCGTCTAACGAATAACCACACTCGTAACAACAATGGTGGTCAATTAGTAGAGGACTTTGTGAAACATTTTCAGAAATATTTGGAGAATCATTTAAAGAATTCGGATTCGGATTATTTCCATATCTTGAAGCACAAATCAAACAAAGTCCTTTGCTAAGACCACTTCCACACCTTATGCAAGTACATCATTGACAAAATTCACCATCTCCTAACACATCTTTACAATGAAAGCAATGACGTTGGTTGGACGAAATCGTGTGGGGATGTGGTGGTGAGTTGGGAGCTTTATTAGAATCATGAACAATTTTGCCAACCAACAATGTCCTCTATTATACAAAGTTCCAAAAGACGAACACTCTTTAAACGTGAAGAGAGGATTCAAACGATAAACGAGTGACGCCATAAGAATTAAACAATATAGAGGGTTAAGAAAAGAATTAAATGGATAAGAAGAAAAAGAAGATTATTTTTGGGTTTTTAGGTTTTTTTAAACAATTCATTTAAAGGACAAAATGAGATAAGACAACTTAAACCAATAATCAACTTGCTTCACGGTAGCTCTTTAAAAGAAAAACGCACAAAGGAGCGGAGGAGCGGGAAAGCGCGAAGCTATTAAAAACCTTCTCCTTTCGGGTCGTAGTTCCTCGGAACAACCCTCCTTATACCCCTCTTTTAGTTTGTTAATCAATTAAAGGTGAGCCGTACGTCGTAAGTGACACAAAAGCAAGTTTTAATCTTTTGTTCGTGAACTTATTATGATAATGTTCAAGTTGAGAACATTATTTTGATGATATATATACTAATAAAAGAAAAAAAAAATTTATGTGAAAATAAGCAATCTTGTTTTTTAATATAAAAAGGAAATGACAATATTTTTGTAATTTATAAATTTTATAATAATAAGAAGAAAATATTCACAAACAGAAAATAACTTTACGAGGAAGGGTCTTCAAGTCACTAATCGTCAAACCGTAACGATATTGTCGCAACACACCTCCCCGACAACGATGCCAAAATGATAATTGACCTTTTTAGGGGTAATTATATATCAAATAGTAGTATAATATTAATCAAAATATAAAATCCCTGCGATTCAACCAAGTCAACCTTTTAGGAAAAAGGTCAACAAACTCACGGGTATGATATAAATGATTCCGGATAAGTGTTACCCGGGTCGTTCTCCCAACGAGGCGTGAAATTGACGGTTACGTTTTTGGTTTGACTTTTGGATGCTTTAATACAAGAAGGATTTGATTTGGTGTTTTCAAATCAAGGGAATACAAAATTAAGGCAACGTATAACCTACAAAATCCTAGGGGAAAGCAAAATACCACGAATGGAATTTAATAACTTAAAAATCTACGTAAGAAAAATAAGGCAAAAAAATGAAACCTAATTCGACGGGAAACATAAGTAAAGGCATGGAAAGTAAAATCTAAATCTACGGGAAACATATAAAATGAAGGCAATTAAATTATAAACACGAAAACAGCACAGGGTTCCTAAACCCGTTCTTTAAAAAAAAATCTACAATTTTGACCCTACGAGAGCAAAGCTAATTTTCCTAAGTCCTATTTGATAAAAGAAAATTTTCAAAAAAAGAATTAGATTTTTTTGACATTTTAATAATTTTTAATGAATTAAAAACAGTTCTAATGAAATAATTTAATTAAAAATACTAAACTAAGTTGGAAAAATCTGAAAAATTACTGAAAAGTACTTTAAGCTATGAAGATTACAAGAAAAATAAGACTTTACAAAAACTGCTTATAAATAAGCAGTTATTAAGCAAACAGTTTTAATAAGCAAAACTAGAAAACGTGTATAGGTATTAAATGGTGCAAACATATAACGAAAAAGACCCAAGGGCGCTACTGGCATTGAGTGTGAGTGTTGAGGCTTTGGTTTGCAAAAGGGGAGGTCATGGGTTCGACCCCCATGCCTCTCTTTTTTTATAAAACATTTTTTTTCTTTTTTTTAAACTTATAAAATCAGCAAAAGCAACAAAATTTAATAAAAACACTTTTTATAAAAATGAATAAATAAGCTGGAATAAGCTAAAACAAACAGGCAGATTACATTTTTTTAAACTAAGTAGCTCAAAGCTAAAACTGTTGGCTTGTTTAGAGCTTAACAAGCACTAGGAAAGAGCAAATAAGCGAGGCAGGACTAAAACATAAACATAAATAGCTAATCTATATAAACAATAAACAGTCCTAGTGTATAATAAGCTCATAAATCAAATAAGCACTTTAATCAAAATTCTTATAAAATAACCAACCAAGCATTTTTAGGCTTAAAAATAAGCTAGCAAACCAAAAAAAACTAATCCTCAAACCCTAAAAACAGATAAAGTCTGAACTACTAGGTCCTAGAATCAGCAATAAATAAGCATTTTAGAACACAGATTAAGCTAGATAAAAGTCAAAGAAAAAGGCAATTTAAGCTAAACCTGTTTTTTATAAGGATTGCAAAAGACTAAAAGGCTATATGCATACCCAAATTTAAGCTAGTAAAACTGAATTGAAATGCAAAGTAAGCATAAACAGATGAAATATATATCTTGATGAGTTTATATATAGAAATTCAGATCCTAAAACATCCTAACTCTAGCCTAAGTTTGCAGTTGAACACTAGTTATTAAAAACTTTTAAAAACTGAAACAACCCTTGACAGATTTGACTTAAAACACAAATGATGAATGCAAACCAATTCTAATTTCATCTACTGCATTTTACAACTACAACTAACATGAAACAACACCTAATTGCTGCTTAGCAAAGATCTAATTATTTGGACTGAATTATGACACTAGGAAACTACAGATTTACATCATGGACATAAGGAACCTTAAACTTGATTTTTCAACTTAAAGGACCTAAAAATGACTCTTAGACTGACTTTAAGCTTGACAAAACTGACTTGAGAACCAAAAATAGCTTTAACCGTATTTTGACCCATTTTGAGTCCTTGACCCAAACACCCCTTTAAACTGGTTTTAGCATAATTTAGACTATAAAATGGAATTTAAACTTAAACTTTGTATAACAGGTTAAATCTATGACACGTAAACATAAACATACACGTTTCAACAAGAATTATGAAGCTAAATAAGCTAGAACACAGGAACAGTTTTAAGAGAATTTAAAAGATAATTTTTGCAATAAACTTAAATTTTCATTAAAAACAGTAAAAGTTTACAATACTCAAAAGTTAAAATGACAGAATTTAAATTACATAAAACTTAAAAACATTAAAACTAAGCTACACTACTCCTAGTTGTTTTTTTCGTCTTGTGCTTCTTCTTTTTATATGTTGTGTGGTCTTCAGCCCTTGTGTTAGTTGTGTTTTCTATGTGAGAGTCTTCAAAAGCACATCTTGGCCCTTTAATAATCTTGCCCTCCAAGCCAAAAGATCTTAGCCATCGATTTGGTCTTCAATTAATCACCCAATAAGAACCCCTAGGATTGCTAGCTTGTTTTTGGTTTCTTGTAAGGTGGGGTTAAGGTTTTGGAGGTGTGTGACTTTGATTTGTCGTGGTGTTGTAGGGTGAGTGAGAGAGACAGGTGAACAGTGGTGGGGTTAAGGGTTTGGCGGGAAAATGGGTTTATTATGGTTTTGAGTTAGCAGGGGTGAAAGGTTTGGGGAATGGGAAACTTTGGCCCCTCAAAGTGTAATGTGATATAGCAATTTCAGTCCTTGTGGTGTTTGAGGTTTTAACAGGTTTTGGCAACTTCAGTCCTCAAGGTTAGCAGGATGTTTGCACCGTTAGTCCTTTTGGACTAACAATGTTAGTCCTTGAAGGACTAACGGTGTGAGGGGGAAAGGGTTTATATGGCTAACAGGGTGTTAAAGGCTTGTTAAGTGGTTTTGTGGTTTGGGCCGAGTTTAGTTATATAAAAGGATTTGGGCTTTTAATTTAAATAAACAAGTATATTCGGTTGACCCGGCCCATTAACTCGGGAACGAGTTGGCCCAATAAGATGTTTATGCCTTTGGCTTTGGTTTTTCGCGCTCTTTCCAGATCCGTGCTCGGTTTTGTCTGGTTTGGCTTCATTTTTGTCCTTTAGTGAATATCTGATACCTGCACAGTACACAACACAAAAACAAGCATATATATGGCATTTTATGTGCGTTTTTGGTCATTTAGGGTCGTTTTATTAAGTAAAAGGCATGTGTAATTACGCACATACCAGACCGTCAAAAGAGTTGTGCTGATAATAGGCGCAAACCGTTAGAGTTTGAGGTAGGAGAATGGGTTATGCTAAAAGTGTCGCCTTGGAAAGGTGTAATTCGCTTTGGGAGAAATGGTAAGTTAGCACCGAGGTATGTAGGGCTATTTGAGATTCTTGAAAGAGTCGGTCCTGTAGCTTATCGGTTAAGATTGCCTGAGGAATTGAGTAGAGTACATGACACGTTTCATGTGTCATACCTAAAAACAATGTCTGGAGGATGCTAGTCTGCATGTGCCATTGGATGAGATCAAGGTTGACAAAACTCTTTGTTTTGTTGAGGAACCTGTTGAGAATAGTGACCGTGAAGTTAAGAGGTTAAAATGTAGCAGAATGGTGGTAGTTAAGGTCCATTTGGGCTCGAAGCGAGGTCTTTAGGACTTCAGGTAAACTGAGTATCCACACTTATTTGTTGAGCAAGGGATCATTGGGAGTTTTTAGTTAAAGTTTAGTACGTAAGGTTTCTTGTAGACCTTAGTATGCCCTTAGATGTGTTTGTGTGATTTTGGTTAAAGTTATTTTATGAATAAACTCGAAGTCGAGCCGATTTTTCAAAAACGTTGGGCTTTGTAACAACTTATAACTTGGGTTCAAGACAGTTCTTGTTTGATGAGTTGCGAGACCGGGTTGTAAATGACGTTGTTACGCAACTTAAGGTTTTTGACGAGTCTCCTCGATGACGGGCGAGGTTCAGGTAGTTGGATGTTTCTTTTCGTTTGGAGCGGTTATGCTGCTATGCGTACCCTTTTGTGGGCAGGCAAAGTGGTTAGCAGTAAGATATCTTGTGAAAGTTAGTTGGAATTCAAAGTGTAACTTTGAGTTAACATGGGTATGGGAGGACTACTTGAAAGATAAGTATCCTCGATTTATTGTTTGGTAATGATAGAGTTGAACCTTTTGGTTAAATCTCGGGACGAGATTTCCTAAAGGAGGGGATACTGTGACAACCATGACTTGAGCAGGTTAGTCAAACTATTAGTGTTGACTTATGTATCTGTTGCAATGAATGGGTTATGTGTTATATGTGTTTATATGTGTTTATGTGTGTTGTGTGGGATATGTGAGATTTGATAATCAATCCATTGAGCGTGATCGTCTCATTGGGATTGGATTTGTGTTGGATTTTGTCGAGTTCATTTCGTTCACTTTTAGTGACAAGGAAATGATTTTGGTGATTGAAGCGGTTTCGCGTTAATTGTGTAAGTAATTATACGTATATGTATTTTTGTGTTAGTAATATTAGGATAAGATTAGGTTCTAGTAGTTAGAATATGAAAGAAATGAAATTTCTATTTTTGGAATGTTAGGTTTAATAAAAATGAAAAGTTAATTATTTTTAAAAGTCTAGTAAATTGGGTTTAAGCAAAAAGGTATGTGTAAGCAAGCTAAGGTTTTTATAAAAACTTAAGGTAATGTTAATAAATAAGTAATTAATATAAATATATAATCTTATATATATATATATATATATTATACTTATTATATAGATGATATATATATATAAAGGGGAAATCGGCCCAAAAGAAAGGAAGGAAACAAAAGGAAATTCAATTCTTAAATTAAAATGGTTAAAAAGTTATTGCATGTCCTAGTAACCGTTTTTGTAACATTATAAATACCAAAAACCCTTCTTCCTCTGGTTTTTAATTGTCCCAGCCGAATTTTATCAAAGGAGGAAGAAGAAAAAAAAATTCAAGTTTGGTGATTTTTGTGTTCAAGATTCGAAGATTTAAGATATAAATTATAATCCTCTGAGTTATTTATCATTAAAAACATGTAATAATTATTATGATGGACAATTAGGGTTTCATAACATCTGTAATTAATGATATAATAAACATGTTATAATGATTAGGGTTTAATTAGGATCATATTGGTGTATTCGTTAGGGTTTAGATCGCGTTATAATTTGATTTAGATTGGGGCAGAATTTAGGGTTGTGTTGTTTGGCTGATATCTCAATGATGGTAATAGCTTTTGTCAAGTTTCCGGTACCTATGATGTAGGTCAGAGAGTCTAGTTTCTAGAAAATCTAGCCTCGAAGGGTTTTGAGGTCGGGAAGTCAGACAAACGTTGGTTGCAATAAAAGTTGTCAAAGCAGTGAATACGGGGCAGATTTAGGTCCGATTACGAGGTATAAAATCTCCACTTAAAATTCGAATTTAGCTTATCCCTTCTTTAGGAGTTTAGTTCTATGTGTCTATTAGAAATCCCCCAAAGTAGAGCTTCTGATTTGGAGTCTAAGTATGGTTTTTAGGTCCAAACTTTTTAGTATGCAAACGGATCCGAATTGGGACTGTTTTGAAGTTTGATTTTTTTAGGAGTACTTGTGCATGTAAATGGCTCTTCGGAATCATGAGGTAGTTAATATACTCATAAATGAACATATGTGATTTTGGGTATGAATTATGGAGGTCATTAAGTAGAGGTTTTGAGTACGTTAAGTCACGTTAAAATTCTGCAATTTTGAACAAATTGTGACTAACTAGTGAAACTTGTTAACGAAGTGGTTAAAGTTGGGTATGGTGTCGGGGTGACCCATGAGGTTAATAGAACACCTTGTACATCCATCATATGATTGTTACATGTGCATTAAGCTTTTGGCTTAGTAGCGTGTAACACGAGTTATTTTGTTGTTTAGATTTGTGCTAGTTGTTTGTGAAGCTTTTTGTTAGAATCTTTTGGAAAGCTAAGCAAAGGTGAGTTTCATAGCCCCTTTTTCTTATGTTATTTTAGGGTGAGAATGATGCTTGTTGTCGTGTTAAAAATGTTTTTAAGCTTGATGTAGTTATGTGTATTGGATCGTGGGCACGTTCTGTCCCGTTGTGTTACGATATGATATGTTTAGTATTGTGGATCCCAATATGCAAAACAAGGTGTGGCGGTGGTAAGACTGCGTGAGCTAATATGAGGCCATGTAGCGCACATATGTAGTTGATATGATTGTAGATCGTGGGCACGTTCCGTCCGGTTATGGTTAATTGGTGTCATGAATTGTTTTGGTAATTGCAGCAGCTAATTGGAAGTTTATTTTGGGATATTGTTGTATGTCGTAAACCTATGACTCTCGCTCAACTTTATGTTGACATTTTTAGCATCATTTTCAGGTGAGCTTATTGGTTCTAAGATAAAGTGAAGTGGCTAGAAGAGACCGTAGGATGCTTGGAGTTTCTTTATGCTTTCTGTTTGAATAAATGAGTTTGCATGAATTGTTTGGATTATGTTTTGCATGTCATTTATTGACGAGACCTCTTTCTCATTAATAAAGACACCATTAGGTTTTGGGTATTGTTATGACACTTTGTGTCTTTGCTTTACTTTAGTTTTCATTTTAGTATTCTCTATATAGACACCATGTGTTGTGATGATATCAATTCTTGTTTACGCCTCGCGTTTCTGCCTTGGCGGGGTGTGACAATTTCCTCGATCATGTCGTAGAAAATGGCCATCATGCATCTTTGGAACTTTCCCGGAGCATTACATAAACCAAATGACATATGTTGGTAGGCAAACGTCCCATAAGGTCAAGTGAAGGTGGTCTTCTCTTGGTCTTTCGGGTCAATAGGTATTTGAAAATATCCGGAAAAACCATCTAGAAAACAATAGTATTCATTTCCCGCTAAACGTTCTAGCATTTGATCCATAAAAGGCAACGGGAAATGGTCTTTATGAGTGGCATCATTAAGCTTTCGATAATCAATACAAACTCGCCATCCCGTAACTAACCTAGTGGGTATTAACTCATTTTCTTCGTTTTCAATTACGGTTATGCCACCCTTTTTAGGCACACAATGAACGGGGCTCACCCACGGACTATCAGAGATAGGGTAAATCAATCCGGCATCAAGGAGTTTGATAACTTCCTTTTTGATAACCTCATGAATTTTCGGATTCACCCTTCTTTGATGTTGAACCGCTGGTTTGAAGTCGTCTTCCATTAAGATCTTGTGAGTACAAAAACTAGGGTCGATACCCTTAATGTCAGAAATCTTCCATGCGATGGCCCGTTTGTGTGACTTAAGAACCTTTAAAAGGGCGGCTTTTTCTTCTTCTTTTAATTCTTTAGAAATTATGACGGGTAATTTATCGGTTCCTTCTAAAAATGCATATTCTAAATGAGAAGGTAAATCCTTAAGCTCAAGTTCCGGTGGTTCTTCGATTGAAGGCTTCGTTAAAGTAACATCAACTTGCTTAAGGTCGTCATTCTTCATCGGAGGGAGAGTCGGAGACGGGTCTTCATTTAACAATTTTTCAAGGTAAAGAATGTCTCCCTCCGTGTCGTAATAATCGTCATCTAAATTAGAAAGCTCATCCGGGGTATGTAGAAAAGTCTCAATTTCTTCCAAAATGAAATCTCCTCCTTCAAAAGGAGTGAACGAGGGGGAAGAAGAAGCGATGATAGGATCCGAAGGTGTGGGATTGCCACTTGACGAACTATCCGAAAATCCGAGCACTTCTTGAGCATACTCCTCACAAGCAACGTCTATGACATTTACTTGATTAATCGTTTCGTAACTACGGGAGTCTCTCGAAGTTTGCCCGACTTTAAACGTAATGGCCTCATCATCGACTCGTAGAGTTAATTCTTCACCATAAACATCAATTAAAGCTCTAGCCGTCCTCAAGAAAGGTCTCCCGAGGATGAGGGGAACCCGAGGATCAACATCGTAATCAACAACAACAAAGTCGCTCGAATAATTACCAAACAGCTAAAAATAGTCTATATATAATTAAACATATATCCTAAATATCTCAAATTAATTATAGTATAGTAAGTATCCCGTTTGATAAGAAAATTGCTTGAGCCCCGACAAGAGGTGAATTTGAAATCCACAAAGGTATCTTGTTTGATGCTCGAATATCAAATATTTTAAATTTTGATTCTACTTCTAAAACTTAAACTCAAAAGCAACTAAAGGCAAGCAGACAAACAAGGCAATTAAAGATTTAAAGTAAAAACGTTAACGGGAATTCTAAAACGCGACATTTAAGTAAGTAATTCAAATTTTAATCCTACAAACTCAAATTTAATTTTTATAAATCTTAAATGACTAAAAATAATTTTCAGAAAAAGAATTATATTTTTTTGATTTTTATTTTATTTATTATGAATTAAAAACTATTTTAATCTAGAAAACTAATTAAAAATACTAAACTAATTTATAAAAATTTGAAAAAATTACTAAAAATACTTTGGACAATTTAAAACTTGAGAAAAATAAAACCGGTTCCACAGCTTATTTGAATAAGCTGTTAAAAAGCTTTAAAAGTTTGAAAGGCAGAAGGGGAAAACACCCTTAAATATTTAATGAGGTAAGCCTATAATGAAAAAGACCCAAGGGCGAGATGGTTGATGTGTGTGTGTTGAATACGTTGGCTATGAAAGGGGAGGTCACATGTTCGACCCCTATGACCTCTTCTTTTTATGAAACATTTTTTTTTATTTTTCTTTTTAAAACTTTTATAAAACTAGCTAAAATAAGCACTTTTAACAAAGGCACTTTTTCTGGATCATAAAAATAAGCTAGAAATAAGCTCAAATAGAATGACAGTTTGCTATTAAGACTTAGATAACATAAGCTTAAACTAACATGGCTTTTTGGAAACAATGAGCAATTAAGAAAACTAAATAAGCAGAAATTGACCAAGTCCTAAACCTAATATGCACCTAGGACCAAAAATAAGCAAACAAAGCAAACTAAAAAGAACTTAAGAAGCAATAAGAAAACAGACAAAAATGAAGTGAATAAGGGCTTTTATGACAGATTTTAAGCTAAGGTAAAAGTCACATAAGCACTTCTAATTGACTTAAATCTGAAAACAAATATACTAGACAACCTAATAAGCTAAAACAGATTCAGTATTCTATCTAATAAGCTTATGCTTGAATTTTCAGAACCTAAAACTTCCTAACTCTATCCTAAATTTGCTGATGAAAATTGGACTTCAAACTTTTGAAAATGAAACTTGAATTTAGACAGATTTAGACTTAAACCACACAAGACAATTGACCACTTAAGCATACTACTTTATACTGCTATAAGGACTTAAATCAAGTATGAAATCAACACAGATTAGCACTTAATCTAAATCTCAATCAAATAAGCTGATTATTAAAGTAATATACCACAGATTGAAAGAGATTTTAGACCAAACCTTAATACTTAATTTTAGACTTTAAAAACTTGTATAAGCTGACATATAAACTTGATTAAGGCCTAACAAATTGTCTTAAAAGGTAAAAGACACTCAAGCAGTATTAACTTATGTTAATACTACTTGTGCCAAACACCCCTTAAGAAGCTTGAAATCCATAATAAGCTTAAGACAGATTAATATAAGCTATGTAAAGCTAAAACAGATTAAGATCGATGCTTATTAGGAATTTTTTAGCAATTTTCAACCATAATTAAGCACTTATTAATAAGCTAGATCAATAAGCAGTTTTAAAGCTAAAATAAGTAGATTGATAAGAAAACTTGAACAAGAGATATTTAAGCTAAAACTTATAACCAATAAGCAATTATGTAACACGGTAAGTAATAATAAGCACATTTAAAGCATGTTTAAGCATAAATAAGTAGAACATAAGCAATAGTTTTAATAAGATAAAAAGTAAATTGGAGATTATACCTTGATCCCAAGCTCAAAACAGGGATCTGAATTGCTCAATAGAGCTTATCAACAAGCTCTAGCTTGTTTGCACAAGCTAGTGAGGTCTATAAGCCCTTCCCAAACTGGCTTATCATCCACATTATAAGCTGAGGTACTTTAGGTGAGTTTTGAGGTAAAATGCAAACTCAGTTAAGATTTAAGGGCTTAATTGAGTTCTAGCTTGCTTAAGAAGTAAAAAGAGCTTATTGAGGCTTATTAAATCATACAAATCATCATAAGCTAAATTGCATTTTAAAGTAAAACAGTACTCAAAGTTTAAAAGGTAAAATTGCACTTTTATTAATAACATATAGTTACAAGCTTGAAAAGAAATTACAATAAGAAAAAGGTTTACAATAAGCTAATAAGAACTAAAATAAGCTAAAAACTAGATGCCCTTGTGTGTGTGAAGAGCTCTTCTTATATAGTGATAAGGGGAAGGTTCTAGGACCCTAGCACGCTCCTCAGCAACCTATCCTGACCCTTCAATCTTGATTATTCTCCAAGCAATAGATCTTAGCCCTTGATTTGAGTGCCACGTCCCTTTCACTCAATGATTGGCATGGATTGCCAACGTGGACTGACAAGAACGTCATTGCGTGCATCATTAAGCTTCTAGAAAGGTTAGTAATCATTTAAGCAGGGTTAAATTGGTGTCAGGGTGAATTTTGGGATGAATGGTGAACAGTAAATATGGTTTTGGGCGCGTTTTTATGTTTGACCAATGATATGACTTGGGTGTTGACCCGTTTCTTATAATTTGACCTGGGCTAGGTTAAAAGTTTGGGCTTGGGTTATTATTTTGGGTCAGGAAGGGTTATAAGGTTAAATGATTAACGGGGGTTAAGGTTTATGGTAGTTAAGGACTAATGGTGTAATACAATAAGGACTAATGGTGTAAGTATCCAAGGACTAACGGTGTAATTATTTTAGGGTTTATTTTAGGTTAAAGGATTAATAGGATTGGCTTTAGTTAAGACTCAAGATAAATTCGCCTTCGGCTTCGATTTCTTGTACTCTTTCCATTCTCGTGCCTAGTTTTGTCCGTTTTGCTTCGTTTTTGTCCTTTTGTGCAATATCTGTTACCTTCAAGACACAATTTACAATACAAATGAATACAATGCATTTTTCTGTATTTATTGGTCATTATTGGTCTTTTTAGCTTGTTTTATTATGTAAAAGGTATGTGTATTTAAGCACATACCAAAATCCCACATACTAAGCCATTGTCATGTCCTCACGTAATGTCATAAATGCAAACTTAGAAAACCAAAAATTTCAACCCCCTAGACTAATTACTTAGAAAAGTAGCTAAGTGTTCATCTAAGGGGATTAAGAAATCCATTGTAGCTCCTTTTGTATTGTATCATACTAAACTTGAGTAGTACTCGGTTGGTAGCATTAATGAGAATCTTGTACTCTTTTATTCATGTTAAACGATGTATTAAGTATTAACCTATGTTGTTGGTTACGATTATGCTAATTATAATGATGACTTATTTATGCTATGGTTGCTTTTATCTTATACCTCTACATGTCGTGGTCTCACTTTACATATATGTTGTAATCCTGGAGTGTCATGATTTTATCTGGGATGAAATCTCATTATATATTTTCCCTTATAATCTTAAGGAAACGTTGATAACTAAGAATCAATGGATGAGTTTTGCGGAAATCGAGCAAATGGTAGCCCAACGAGTGGCTAATGCTATTGAGACTATTGCTATCTATGAGACTAAGGCCCGCATGGCTAGCGAGTCAATGAGCCAAACCAAACGGCAGAAGGACAAGGTAGTAGAGAATGCTAGAAACAAGAGGAAGTGGGAAGGTGACCACAATGGAATCTCTAGCCAACAACAAAACAAACAACCTAAGGTAATTAGAGCACACACTGTCGGGCCAAGCAACAAGGAAGGATATGCTTGAAATTTACCATTATGTAACAAGTGTAAGTTTCACCATACTGGCTAGTGTGCAGTAAAATGTGGAAATTGCAAACGGTTTGGTCATCAAACTAGAAAATGTAGGACCCCAGTCCTAAGAGCAAAACAGAGGCCCTCGGTGGCAAAACAGAAAGCTGAAGTTACCTGTTATGAGTGTGGGGAGCTAGGACATTACAAGAGTGATTGTCCAATGTGGAAGTTTCGGAACCGTGTGACCAAGTACTAGAAAGAAATATCTCTCGGAGACTCATGCTTCGTAACAAATAATGTTGATGTTTAAGGAGAGACCTTCCCGTATTACCTAGTGAACCCTAAGCGGAAACTTTCTTAGACTTTAATTCCTTTAAGAATTTTCATTTTCCGTTGTATTGTACGAATGATTTCAAATTTTCTATCAATTAATGTGTCATGAAAATTTCGTTAATTTTACTTCAACTCTCTATTTATTCATGCAAGCCACTTCCTAAAATATTATAACCTTATAAACCATTTCACTACCACATAATAAACTATTTCATTGCCTTTCATAAACTGCTTCCATGGTCAATTTACAAACTATTTTGTTGTCATTTCGCAAACAATTTGTTACCAACTTATAAACTCCTTACTATTACATTATGAATTGTCACGCGATCCTATCGAAAACTATTTTGATACCACCTCATAAACAATTTTAGTATTGTCTCATAAACAAAGTCGATGTCATTAATAAACTATCTTACTATCGATTGATAAACTATCATTTTATGAATCATTTACTAACATATAAACAAACTTCATACCCAATTCATTATTACTTTATAAATCAATTTATTAACAATACGTAAATCATTTTTCCATCATTTTATCTTGCTACCATCTTATAAAATACTTCCACTATCAATAATAAATAATTTCACAAACACTTTATAAATTATTATTTTCTTTGTTACCATCATATAAACTATTTTGCTGCTACCTAATGACTTATCACAATAAAAACTGTTTTACCATCACCTTATAAAAGTTTTTGCTACCACCTATAAACTATTTCACTAGTATTTTATAAACAAATTTACCATCACATATAAACTACTCAACTATTGTTTTGTAAACTAAAAGCTATTTCGTCATTATTTTATAAACAAAGTTACTATCATATTTACAATTTTCTTTCCACCATCTTATGAACTATCTTCTTGATATCTTATGTACTATTTTGCAATAAACTCAAAAACCATGTTGCTACCACCTTCTAAATCATTTTTTATATAAAACTACTTTGTTTACATCACATGAATTATTTTGCTATCACCCTACGAACCATTTAACTATCGTCTTATAAACCATCTTGCAGTTATCTTGAAAACTATTTGGTTGTCATCCTATAAACTACCTGGTTTCCATCTTGTGTCACACTATAAAACCATTTTCCTACTATATACATAACGTTAATTTGACAAAAATGAGCATCACATTGTTAGCCCTCGATTATACATGGCTTGATCACCTATGTCTAATTTAGGAAGGACCATGTCATGCTGGTAGTAGTCACCTTAGAACTTTTGTCAAAATCAATTTCCTACTTATATCCTTGAAATATCCATAAAACATGGTTGTCACGAGAAATCAAATTAGTAATCATAGTGACTAAGTAGACTTTTACACCACCCTACCGCATAGATTTGGCATCATCTTACACCAAATCCTATGTCGTACAGTCAAGACGCATCACTAATTACCCTAGGACGATCCACCAACGAGTTTAGCTGTCATTAGGGTACTCACTAAATAACCCATTCAACGTCGACGTAATACCATAGAGCTTAGTAGTTGCGACACCACCATAGGTATAAATTCTTTATCACCTTAGAAAGGAAAATGTTATAACTGACACTTTAAGCCGAAAGGATCGGATAAGTCTGCAAGGAGCCAAACTTTAGTCGCAACAATAAATATTAAACCAACATTACTAATCTTGAACGCTCAAGTTAAAGTAATTTAGAAGGGGAATGCAAACGAGTTACTAAGTGTTGTAACGAAGATATCAAGAGACGTAAATAAAAAGAACAAATAGATTTATTGTTACAACATCTGTTTATTACCTTACATAAGGACAAAAAGAAAATACAAGTTTTATTAAAAACCTTCTCTGGCAATAATATCTATTACTCCCAAAGTAGATCTACGCCAATAGCTAGGACAATGAGCGGTGCGAGAAGCGCCAGAATTACGCCAGAAACTAAAAATCTTCTTCTTATGGAACGTAGGCCAGGTAAATGCTGAGTGTTGTCGTGCACGTCATCAACATGATTGTAGTAATATGCAAAATTTTGAGAGATTTGAATGTGAGAAATTTAGGTGAAAGATTTAGTGTCTTATAGAAAAATGGAGGATAAAAATTTAGTATTTAAAAGGGGAATGTAACCGTTGGGTTACTGTTTGGTGTCGTTGGCAGCACTGTTCATGTATAAAAAAACCATCTGGTTGGTTGGTACAACCTAAGATACCTCAATGAAAATGGGAGAAAATCACTATGGATTTTATCACAAAGCTACCTAGGACGTCAAGTGGTTACGATACTATTTGGGTGATTGTTGATTGACTTACCAAGTCTACTCACTTTTTACCAATAAAGAAAAATGATTCGATGGAGAGACTAACAAGACTATACTTGAAAGAAGTGGTCTCAAGGCATGAAGTGCCGGTCTCTATCATCTCTGACCATGATGGCAGATTTACATCGCATTTCTGGCAGTCGCTCCAGAAAGCTTTGAGTACTCGTTTGGAGATGAGTACGGCTTACCATCTGCAGACTGATGGTCAAGGCGAAAGAACCATTCAAACTCTTGAATACATGATTACGTGCTTGCGTAATAGATTTTAGAAATGGTTGGGATAAGCACTTACCGCTAGTAGAGTTCTCATACAACATTAGTTATCATACCAACATCAAAGCCGCACCATTTGAGGCACCCTATGTTTAGATCCCACTTTAATGGATCTTGAATTCCTTAGCTTGTGTAAGGTTTAGTTATGCAAGATAAATCCTACACAACTATGATAGAAACTTTGTTTGATAATATTAAAGATTATGCGGAATCTAATCTTTAATATAAGAAGAATTCTTCAATGAAACAGTAATTCTAATGAACACACAAATTAACAAACAAAAGCTTAAATATATTAATATAAATACTCTAACTAGTATTAGGGTTATAAAACCGTGAAGCTATGACAATTCTATGAATGACTCGTTTTTTATACCTAGAACTCTATACCCTAGGACCTCCTTTTATACACCAAGGAGTCCTAGTCGATTTACAATATATTACAAAAATTTAGAATATTCTTAAAGATCTATTCTATAAATAACCATCCTTATCAACTAAGTAATCTTGATCTTGAAGCAATCTTTATCTTCTCTGAGCAGTCTTTATCCTTTCGGCAGTTGTAATCTTTCAGCAGTTGTAACTTTGTACCAGCAGCATTAACTCTGAACACTAACAGTAGTAACTTATACACCAGCAGCATTAACTGTGTACAAGCAGTAGTAACTACTTAGAATATTTTCTTCAATCTTCTCCAGCAGTACTAACTTTACTCTAGCAGTACTAACATATACTAGCAGTAGTAACTAGCAATACAAATATACACTAGCAGTACTAAGTTATACTAGCAGTACTAAGTTGCACTAGCAGTAGTAACTAAGTTAAACTAGAAATACTAACTACTTAGCATATTTTTCATTGAAGTTAATGAACAACACTAACTTTATGCTAGCAGTAGTAACACAAACCTTAGCAAGAGTAACTCTAAGATCATCAAGAAGTCTTTTAATCCCAACAATCCTCCCCTAAACTTGATGTTTATCTTCAAAATTATCAAGTTTTTTCATTAAAAGCTTCACTAATCACCAGGAGGATGCTTCTAAACACTTCATTGATTCTTGAGTTGCTTTGTGATGAGCTTAAGAAGCTGATAACATATTTCATTCTAATGATCAGCTTGCAGCTTCTTATTCAGCATATCTGTGATTGTAGGTGTAAGGGGATATCTCTTCTCTACCAACATAAAGACATGCAGATTTTGAAACCTCACAAAGTGTACTCCACAAGAATCAAATAGCTTTTAAACCAACACTTTGCTTTTACGTAGATTCCTCCACACTGCTTCTTCTACATGATGTTCAAACATTATCTTTAGATCACCCCATAACACTCTCTTATAGCCCTCTTCTGGCCTTGTATAACCATGCTTAGCTTTAACCAATTTCTATGGATTTTCCATATCTTTCATGTCAAAGCTTTTAAGCATTTGAATAAAGGCTGAGTACCTCTTTAAACTTCCATCAGCTCTTATAATTTAAAAAATAGTTGATCTTTCCTTCTTTAACAATCTTCCAGTCAACAATGCTTGGAGGCTTAGTAGCTAAAGGTATAGCACAACTGCTACTTCCTCTTCATCAGGAATAATTTTCATGAGCTCTTTTATCTTAGTTGCTTCCTGATCATCATCCACCTTTTGCTTCTTTGCATTCTCTTGTTCTAGCTCATCTCCTGCTCTTTTTAAACTGCTTTATTGTGCTATCTTGCTCTCTTGGAAATTTCTTCCATTACTTCTGCTTTCTTGGAACTTTCTTCCATTTCTTATACTTTCTTGGAACTTTCTTCCATTTTAGTGCCTTCCACCAACTCTGTTCTGAAGTCAACAAAGGTGTTCACCCTCTTGAAAGCTTTGTCAAACAATTCTTAAATATTTGTAAAGGACTTGTTCTTCAAGTCTTTGGGCTTCCATCCTGCCATATTCTTCAGGTAAGTATACATGATACTCCTTTGTTGAGCTCTTGTAGGTGGTCTATTTCTCTTTTCTTATGCTCTCTTAGCTGCAAAGTGCTTTCTTCTTTTCTCCAAGACTTGTTGAAACAGTGTAGCCTTCTCATCAACGGTCAACTCTTCTTGCTCCTCTGCTTGCAGTCTTTGAGCCAATTCATAACCAGTCTCAATCTTAGCCTGAATGTCATTCCATTCTTCAATCAAGGCTACATTGGCTTCATCTTTTTCCCTTGGAAGCCTCACTTCCTCAACAAATTTAGCTTGTAATCATATAGCTTCTTGTTCATCAAAGTTGATTTGATCTTTCTTCTTCATCTTCAAAGGTTCTTCAACCATTATACCTTTACCCCTGTCCTTTGAAGGAATTGTTGTTGTTGTTGTTGGTATCGATTCACTTGGCTCTTGAAGAAGAATTCCTAAAGTAGTTGCTGTTGTAGTAGTAGTAACCTTAGGTTTTACACTTTTCAATTCTGCTAGTGCTTGAGCTAAAGTTATTTCATCTTCAATTATTGTAGCAGCATTAACTATTTCTTCAGCAACACTAACTACTTCTTCAACAGGAACTTCTTTTTCAACAAACACCTTATCACCATGTAAATCATTTACATCAAACATTTTAGCATCATGAACATTCTCTAGGGTGATGTCTTCATCAGCATCAATATCATCAATTTTCCTCCCCTGTTTGGATGCATCCTCCTGATCACCTAAACTAGCTTCATTAAAGGAAACTACTCTTACAGATCTACCAACCTTGTATAATCTTCTAAGCTTATAAGTTCTTGACCCTCCTTTCGTCTCTAACTTCTTGACTATCTTCTTTAAACTTGTAATCTCCTGTGCTTGAGCAGTCTTTGTGTTCTCTAGTTCAAGCACTCTTTGTTCACTAGTACAAAAACTGGTTTTGGTCACACATGGGCAAAATGGAACGGCCACACATTCACATATTTATGTGACCAAAGGTACCAAAAAAGACACCATTTACTAATTAGTCACACATGAACATTTTTATCGTGTGACCATTAGAACCGTATTGCCACACATTCGAACATCATGTGGCTAAAAGTAACTGGTAATATTGTTTGGTCACATATGAATTTGGAACGTGAGACCAATACAAGTAAGCTTGAAGCATTAGTCACGATATACATATAAATAGTGACAAATATTTGTCACACACTTAAACAATGTGACTAAATGGCATATATGGTCACACTAAACGTTTTGTCACACATTATTTAAGTGTAGCCAAAATCCATTACATATGGTCACGTAACTTAATATGTGTGTCTAAAGTTTATTTTCTGTTAGCTTGCCAAAAGCTAATGTGTTTAGTCACATTTACTTCTAACACTGTGACCAAATGCCATATATGGTCACACTAAACGTTTTGTCACACAAACATAAAATTCATGTGGCCATTGGATGATCAATAGTCACACAAAATACACATTTTCTTCACTTTAAACACTATATGGTCACACTTATTAACACTTTTGGTCACTTTATGCTTAGTTGTATGTGACTAAATACCCAAAACAAACATGCTTTGTATGGCTAAATATTACAAAAGGTCACACAAAAATCAAATTCATGTGACCATTAAATAATCAATAGTCACACAAAATACATATTTCTTCAATTTAAACACCATATGGTTACACTCATTAACACTTTTGGTCACTTTATGCTTAGTTGTATGTGGCTAAATACCCAAAACAAACATGCTTTATGTGACTAAATATTACAAAAGGTCACACAAACATCAAATTCATGTGACCATTAAATAATCAATAGTGACACAAAATACATATTTCTTCAATTTAAACACTATATGGTCACACTTATTAACACTTTTGGTCACTTTATGCTTAGTTGTATTTGACTAAATACCCAAAACAAACATGCTTTGTGTGGCTAAATATTACAAAAGGTCACAGAAACATCAAATTCATGTGGCTATTGGATAATCAATAGTCACACAAATTACACATTTCTTCAATTTAAACACCATATGGTCATACTTATTAACATTTTTGGTCACTTTATGCTTAGTTGTATGTGACTAAATACCCAAAAAAAACTAATATATTCATAACAAGAAAATAAAAAAGGATGTTACACCCCAGCAAGAATCAAACCCGCGACCTCCCTTACAGAAGTTAAGTAGGTTACCATCTTGCCAGAGCAACCTATTTGTTAATGTTATGCATTTCCTGTTTAATATAGAAGTTTAAGCTTCATTGTTTTTGGCTAGTAGCTTAAAGAGTGCTTATAAAAACTGCTTATTAAACCGTGGCTTTTTCTCCCTCTGCTTATTTTCAGCTTGTTTCACTTTTAATAAGGTTTTAATAAGTACTAGCTAGCAGTTTTAACTTAGTTTAACAGTATTAAGTTTAGCCCAGCAGTAATAAGTACTTTAACTAGTTCTAAACATCATAACTAACACCTGAACTTTAATAAACATCTTAACTTTCATTAATTAGGATTATCCAGCAAAACTTCTATACATCCCATAACCTTAATTCACAAATATAAACTGAACATTATTAACACTAAACAACCCTTATATCTGACCCACAAAACAAAAGAAGCCAACCCCTTCCTTGACCATAAGAGCAGGCTTTATTGAAACTTCTTTAGCTGATTCTTCATATCTATTGTTTGATGAATTTAATAAGCTCTAGTGCCATAGTACTATCATCTTCACTTTCCAATTTCAACTCCAACATCTGCAACATCACTTTTTTCATCAAATGGTACTTCTTCTCAACTAGCATGTGAATGACCATTTCAGTGTCGGTCTTCAGAGTATGAACACCAGATGATTTGTGTAACTTCCAGCTCATAATATTCCACCTCTCTTGAGATTTCCAGAAATCATCTTCTTCATTTAGATGGAACATTGTTGTCAAATCTCCCCCAAAGTATTAAATCAAATCCTTCAGGTATCTCATCTTGATATTTATCAATCACTAGCTGGTATAGAGCAGACAAATCATCTCTGTCAAAAATAGATAAGACTCTGAACAATAAACTAAAGTACCTTTTTCTTCCATTTAATCTGGCGACTACATTCATATTTATCTCCTCTGGAACCTCAACTTCATCATGTAATGATTTTGGTCCATAATATTCAGAGTTCCATGCAATGATTGGAGACCTTTGATCAAGTATCTTTTAGTCCACTTCCTTATGCTCATCAAAAGCAATGATCAAAAACAGACTCAACTCCTTTTTTTCTTTCTCATACTCTTCATCCTCCTTAGCAGTTGATTGACCCAACTTCCTCTTCCTAGCCATTGATTTTTGTCTCCCTGACTTCTTGATTGGCTGCTCAATCTCCTCCTGCTTAGGAGCTGTTGGTTCCTTTACTAGCTCCTCTGTAACTGGAACCTCCTTAACTTCAGCTCCCATAGGTACAAAGTTTGCTATACTTCTGACCAACCTCTCATATTTTGCCTTGATCTCTTCATCAGATAACTTCTTCAATTGTGCAAAAGTCCATGATCCTTGATGCTTCAGATAGGTGGACATGTAGGTTCTTTGTTGAGTTTGTGTCATAGGCCTGTTTCTCCTTGCCTGAGCTCTCTGTTCAGCAAAGAACTTCTTTCTCTGATTTAGTAAGTTCACCATCCTTGTTGCAAAGTCTTCTCCAGGCTCATTTTCTCCTAAAAGAATCTTAGACAATTCTGTATTTGACTCAATGTTAGCCCTAATGATGTCCCAATCCTCCTCAGTGTAATACCTAGCTGATTCTAGCACTTCAGCTTGTCTTTTCTTTGGTTGCTCAGTCATTTCTTGCTCATCTTGCATTCTTTGAGCCAACAAATGATCTAAATGTATTTGTTCTGCATGCTCTGCTTCTTGTTCAGCTTGTAATCTCATGGCTTCCTCTAATCCAGCTCTTTCATCATCTAGCTATTTTTGAGTTTTCTTTGGAGGGGGAACATCTTCTTCAACCATTGGAGCTTTGCCTTCTCTTTGTTCCTTAGCAGATTCTTCCACATCTTCAAAAACAATTGATTTTGCCTTTGATTTCTCACTTATCTACACAAGGGTAGCTGCAACTGTAACCTCATCATCTTTAAGAAGTGTTGTTGTTGTTGTTGTTGGAGGTGTTTTTGGTTCAGCAGTACTAACAGATACACCAGCATTAACTACTTCTGCAGCAGCAATAACCACTTGCTCTGCATCTCCTTCAATATGTGTTATACCTTCATCCCTAACAACATTAAACCTAGCATCAAAGTTATCTTATTCTGATATTAACCTTGCGTTTAAATTCCTCCCATGTTTGGATGCATCCTCCTTATCCAAACTTCTTCTTTTAGAAGTGCCAATCTTTAAGAGTTTTAACCCTTGAGTTCTTGATCTTTTCCTCTTTTCCAACTTCTTGACTCTCTTCTTTAAGATAACAATCTCCTTTGCTTGAGCAGTCATTGCCTTCTCCAGATCAAGAACCCTGTTTGACAATTTTCTGCCTTTCCTATGTATTTGGGTCTTTTGTGGTTGTGATGATGATGGAATATTAGATAACTATTCTTCATGAAAGGATTGAGCAGGGGAAGGTGTTGGTTGTGGTTCAGAGGGTAGTCCTGAACCTTCACCCTCTTCTGCAAGAATTGCCAACATATTTTGAAACAAAGGTGTGTTTTTGCCTGAAAAATATTTGCCTTTCCTTCTCATGTTTGCAAAAACCTTTTTAGTAAGAAAAGGTTGTTTATAAATGTCTTTAAGTACAAAAAGATTTTTAATTTGATTATTCAAAAATAGTTGTAAAAACCTTGGATACATAAAAAAAATTTAGATTTAGGATCTAAGTTCCTCAACATACCATCAAAAATTAATTTTGAGAAATTAAACTTTTGACCCTTAGCTAAACAAATAACTGCTGATGCTACATTTGTTGAAAATTCATTCCAAGCAGTTGATTTTGAACTCAAGCAATGTAGGATGGTATGTATAAGATACTTCCAGTGAGGGGAAAATAAAGCCTTTTCAAAAGAAAGTTTATCAGAATCTCTTTCATATCCCATCAATGCAAGGTTTTCAAAAATCTCAACATTTGTTAGACAAGTAGCACCATCCTCATCATTAAACTGAAGATCACTCCTGACTGATGATTCTGTTACTACTACACTCTTGCCAGCAACCTTGGCATATATTTGTGTTTCATTATTAGCTGTTTTGGTCTTTGCAGTAGACCAAAACTGCTTAATGTTAGAAACATATACAGTGGGATTTACAGTTAATGAATATCTGATAGAGCTAGCATTCAAGAAGTCTACTATGTCTGCAAAATCATCATTCCCTTCTGTTTTTGTCAAGAACGCCACCATATTGTGTTGGTTTTCAAAGTCCAAGTCCGCCATTGAAGATTAATTGGTTGTAGTCCCTGCAGGTCACCCCATCGTTAGTTTAAGGGTCCGGTGAACAAAAACCAATATAAACTCAAAGTATAAGAACAGATTCTGGTAACTTGACATTTACTTAAGAACAATTTAGTCCCTTAAGTCCTTAAACTTATCATTTACTTAAGAACAGTTTTTAGTTGCAATTAATATAGATGGTTGAGGCCCATTTCCCCTTATAAATATCACCCATACATGAACCCTAATTTCATTTCCTTTAGCAGTTTATGAAGAAGATTGACCTAATTAAAGGAACATATATAAGAATACTTACTAGTGGTGACGGGAGTGGTGGGTCTATGACGGGAGAGTGGCAGCGATGAGACGTGATGAGAGCTGTGGTGGTGACGGGATTTGTTGTGAGATGAGAGGGAGTTATGGCACAGTTATTTTGGACTATTGATCTTCCAGGAGGAGTTATTTATGTGCTTAATTTGGTACAGGATTCATGAAATTTTTGGGGGGAATACATTGTCATGAATTTTACAAAATATTTCACGACAATATCAGAGGAAAATACCTTTAGCCACGATAATATAGCAAAGGTTAAAAAAATCACGACTGGATAGCCGGACGGTTGACCTCTTAGTAGCTTGTAATCATTCTAGGTGGGATTAATTGGGAAAATACATTTAGCCAAAAACTCTCGCCAAATACTCCCGCCAAATACTCCCGCCTAATACTCCCGCCAAATAGGTAATTAACATGGTCATGGGTCATGTGCATTGGGTTATAGTGGATTAAAGCTTCATGTTATGACACATCAATGACTGGTGACAATGGGTAATTAACATGGGTCATGGGTCATGTGCATTAGGTCACATTCATTAATAGGTATTTAACATCATATGGGTCATATGCATTGGGTTGTAGTTGCTTAGAGTGTCATGTTACGACACATCCATGACTGGTGACAATGAGTAATTAACATGGTCATGGGCCATGTGCACTGGGTTGTAGTGGATTATAGCTTTATGTTACGACACATCCATGACTAGTGACAATGGGTAATTAACATGGGTCAAGGGTCATGTGCATTGGGTTGTGGTGGATTATAGCTCCATGTTACGACACATCAATGACTGGTGACAATGGGTAATTAACATGGGTCATAGGTCATGTGCATTAAGGTGGTAGTAGATTATAGCTAGTGTAATGGAACCCATGCATGACCGGTGATAATGACTAATTCATATGGGTCATGTGCATTAGGTCACATTTATTAATAGGTATTTAATATCATATGGGTCATATGCATTAGGTTGTAGTTGTTTAGAGTGTCATGTTACGACACATCCATGACTGGTGACAATGGGTAATTAACATGGGTCATGGGTCATGTGCATTGGGTTGTAGTAGATTATAGCTTCATGTTACGACACATCAATGACTGGTGACAATGGGTAATTAACATGGGTCATGGGTCATGTGCATTGGGTTGTAGTGGATTATAGCTTCATGTTACGACACATCCATGACTGGTGACAATCTTGAAAGCTTGCTAACAATCTCCCTTGATAGACTTGATATCTTTAAAGCGAAGATTTGTATATCAGGTTTTGTACGGAAGACATTTGTCATTTAATTCTTGAGCTTTTATGTTTCTTGTATCTGTGATGCTTATAGAATGTATTTGTTAGTTTGAGCATGAGATGTGGTAATGAATGACTTCAGCTAGAATGAGGAATTCACCCATCTCCCATCTTTATGTTCTGAATAAAAAAGTTAACAATAAAGGGGTGGCGATATATGGCTTTGTCATTGTCCGGATTTGGTTAGATTAACCTCCGGTTCTGTAGGACCGTTTACAGTATAAATATTGTACCTGTGATCAGGTAGATTCAAAGAATCTCCTTGACAGGGTTTCTGCTCAAAGCGTAGGTCTTTAACACAAATGTATTAGATTTGCCATGCTTGCTAGTTCTCACATTACCGGAACATCTCAAAGCAGACAACACGATAAGATGTGAATCAGATAGATACTTTTTTGATTATGTCGTCAATTCATTTACTGGACCTTTATCGATATCCAGTTGACACAAGGTTGAATCATGTAGAATCTCGCAAGTCACCTACCGCAGTGCTATTTGATGATGACACTGGAAGGATTTCCCATTCGTCATTAGGAATACTAAAAAAGCATCACTTGAATGTTTCTGGCAAAATCACATGATAATGCGTAGGATCCTTGTTAACTGCTTAGTGAACTTAATGATGTTCGACAAGTTGTTAGTCTGAATGTGTGTCCTAATGAAATTTATTTTGATGATCTCTTTGGCTCTAGACTCGATTAGTGCATTTTGGTTTTTAGTAATTGGAGGCTGGAGCAGATTTCTACCTATTCAATATTAACTAACTTGGAGTGAGAAAGTCAATAGTAGTCGAGTGTATCTCCGTGACAAATGAGACAAGTTTCTGTTGAGAGAAACCCGAATGGTTGGGAAGGGTTGTGCATTGCATCACTGGGTCCATGATGTCATTTTCATGTCAGCGATCACTTGTAGATTATGACAGCATTATGTATTGAACCCGGTTTTGCCTTAAGATGTGTGGAGGGCTTCTTTCATTAGACCCTTTATTTCATCATTTCTTTTTAATCCTTCAACGCTTCAATGCTTACCAAGACGTCATTTCTAACACCATTGGTTTGATTTGTTTTTTGGTGTGTTAATCAATCTTAGTTGGACACTTATTCCATATACATTATCTCCAATCATACTAAGGACTGCTATTCTAATTTGATTATCCTTGGGTTAGATCCTCCGGTTCGTTTGGATCATGGGATTGATTCTAACTAACCACCTTATGACTCAGAATCGTGTGAAATTAAGATGGTGTGGCGCGTATAAGCAATCGAACTAAAACCTTTTCTTCAGAATTGAGTCGAATGAGATCATATTTTAAATTACTTTTTTCCCTTATTTTAAATAATAAACACTTATTTTTGAATTACCTTGTGATTAAAATATGTCTTGAAATTTACCGTGGGAGAAAATCTGTTCAGCATGAAATGGTTTGGAACATTTTGGATAATGTTTTGAATAACATAATATTGTGTTGGTGATGTATCCAAGAAACATTAAAACTTTGTTTTCGAAAAACCTCCCCTTGAAAGTGGAGTGTTGAACACACTAATTTTGAAAGTTTTTGAATTTCAGTGAGAATTTCTTGAAAAATTGTGTTCAACATTTTGAAAACATCATGTTAGAAGACTTCTCTTCCAACTCTAAGGGTAAGCGCACTTATGCGTACACTATCCTTTTTCGTGAGCTTAAAACTTTGAATGTCTTGTAAGAACAGTCTTCCCCCCCAAGGGGGGACGAAGAAAAGTGAATTTTCTGTGGTTAGATAAGTTATCTTTATAGATAAGCTTTCCTTTATTTGAAGTCCGGGTTACGTACTGATATTTGTACATAAGCCATCTAGAAAATAAGAACTGACAGGTTTTGACATGTATTTGAACTCTCGCCTCGATCTGCATTTACACACCAGTTGTCAATGTAATCGACATTTCTAGACGTAATGTTATCGATTCGAAGAGACATGTCGAGAAGATTCTTTTTGGAAATTTTTCTGATTTTTAGATTTTGTATTTTGGGGTTTATATATATATGTTGTCCTCAGCATTGATCATGTGAAGGTGGAGTAGTAATTCAAACTTGTCGTGATGTATGTTAGCTGTCTTGTTTGCTTAAGGAACAACCTTTGGAACCAGCTTTGAACTTGACTGTTCATTGCTGTGGTCTTGAATTCCGAGTTCTGAACGGTTATGATCAGAAGTCATTTGATGAAGAGCCAATGGCTGAGGTACAAATGACTGCTGATGATAATGTATCTGCTACAGGACAACAGCATACTAAGCAACCTGAATTCATTAATGAAGGAGAGGTTGACCAGAATGCTGAACAATGTCATGACATATGTCCTTTGCCTGCTAAATTAACTGATAACATGACAACTGAACTCTCAAATCAATCACTCGAGTCTGAAAATGTTTGTCTCAAAAAAGACTGTTCACAATCTGCTGCTAACCTAGCCAGAAAAATTATCGTTTTTAGACAATTAATACATTGGCCGCTGAGTCGAATCAATCTCATTCATGGTTTTTTCTATTGAGTTTTGTAAAAAATCCCGTAATTTCATTTATTCGGATTTAATCATAGAGTGTAAAATTACCGTGACGTGAATTGCATACAAACACCACAATCAAGAAATCAAGACTCATAAAACACAATAACCATAACAAACACACTGCACAATAGCAACAACAATAATCCCAAAACGATTCCTGAAAAGATTAACTAAATGACAAAATGGCTAGAGATTTGGATTAAGATGACATGTGATCACGGATTGCTTTGGTATCCTTTATATTTTGAATTGAAGTTGGATTTCAAAAGGCGTTTATTATTTTCATCATGTGACTTTCTTCTTTTTCTATCGATTGATGACTTGCATTGAACGTATACATTATGATTAGACTTTGGATTATCTCGTTTCAGCGGTCTTTAATTGATATTTTTGATTTATATTATTTTTTTCTATAAAGGGATGTGTTGGTTGTGGGCTGGGTAGGTGGGGTATTCAGGTTGGGATATCGGTATTGGGTTATGGTACATCTCTTTCTTGTAGGTGGGTTGGGTTAGGTTTAGGGTGGTGGGTTTATTATTGGTGATACAATTGTTGGTTTGGTTTGTTGGTTTGTGGTTGTGGTTGGTTGTTTTGGGTTTGGGTTGGGTCACACATTGAGGGCAATGTTCAACTTAAGTGTAGAGGGGAGCCAAATAGGAAAAATCATATCCCTCCTTGTTTGCCCTGTCAAAAATTTCTTCCAACTACTCCCTCCGTCCTATTTTTATTGTCCACGTTTCCTTTTTGGGATGTCCCAATTTAATTGTCTGCTACTAAAAATGAATAGGGAAGTTTAATCAAGTTTACTATATTACCCTTGCTTGAAATAATTATTACAAACTTTAAAGAAGAATTTAATTAATTAGCTAAGGGTAAAACTGTCATTATGTCAAAAAGTAAGAAAGAGAAAGCAGTAATAAATGCACTTTTCTTAAACTGTATATTTTTTGTCGGGGGACAATAAATTTGGGACGGAGGGAGTAATATTTTATGAAAAAAAAGTCTTTCAAAAATAAAAAAATGGTCTTAGTAAGGCAAATCCAACCAGATTGACATTATAGCTAGCACACCCTACTCCACTAAAATTGTAAGCATTCTAAGCCTATAAGAATATTTGGGTATCCACCTTTGGTACCCAAGATAATTGATGCCTTTAGCTTGTTTGAGTTAAGGAATGAGCAATCATATGTATCTATTCCATCGTTATGGATGTGTATATGTGGTTTTGTCGCCTTTTCTGGAACATTAGTATTGGTTTATCATTATATTTGAGCGAGCCGATAATTTAGAAGCTCTAGAACTTGTGCTTAATCATCATTTACTAAACCACAGTGAGGTTAATTTATAGACAAAATCATATGATAAGAGGTGAAATAAATCCCTATGTAATCATGTATCTGCAGCACTCGCTTTTTGTGTTTAGATCCTCAATGTATTCCTAGAGCAAGAAAAATGTGCTCGATGAAAAAAAAAGTTTTGTGCCAGCCTTAGTTATCGTAGTATCTTCCCAAAAAAAGAAGAAGTTCAAAGTTTAAGGCAAAGTTTTGGCACATGAAATCAAGTATCTGCTACTCACCCTCATCATTATCACATTTTGCCTCTTTGAGATTTTTGTCTAGGTGCTCACGCCGCAACGGACATGTTTATGTGTTAAGTACAAGCCTATGGTAGAAGCAGTCTAGATTATGTCTGTCAAAATGAGTGTTTTCTAAATATATTAAACCCATATCAGAGTGCAAGAGTGAAATTAAAATCGTTATAGTAGTCACATACGTTTTGAAATCTTGTGGTCCACTCTTGTACAAACTTAAACCTATGAATTCACCAACATTATGTTGACGTTTTAAACATGTTTTCTCAGGTGCTTAGCTTGGATTGATTCTTGATGCTATGTGGAGTCTATGTGCTATGTGACTTCGCCAATTTCAAGACTTATCTATTATTTACTCGTTGTCTTTATCAAAACTTTGTTATGCTTCCGCTACTTTTAACTTAATTACTATGGGCTGTAAAACTTAAATCTATTTTATTTCATGCAACGAGTAAACTTTTTTTCAAACGTCCATGATTAGTGGTCGTTCTTTATTGCTTTGTGATCGGATTGTTATGACGTCACGCCCTCGGACACGTATTCCGTCTAGGCCCAGTTTGGGGGTGTGACATGGGTGCCCGAATAATTTTAAGGCTTATAATTCTCATAATTTAGTGGACTAGGTTGTGCTAGTTATAATGTCAATCCGGGTGGACTTGCCTTATTAGGAGCATTTTTTTATATTGAAAGCATGTATATATTAATTTTTCGTAAAATATCAGTTAGAAAAATTTTGGTAGGGCAAACACGGAAGGATATGATTAATTTAACCTATTTGGCTCCCCTCCACACTTAAGTTGAATATTGCCCTAAATGTGATAACTGATAACTAAAAAATAGGAAAAATTAAGGGAAAACGGTACTTCCCGGGGCATAGAGATGTATATATGCGAGAGAGCTATTCTTGAGCAGACTTCATAATTTTCCAATCTTTAAGCTATATTACCTGCATAAAAGTAAATACATAAAAACACACAAAAAGAAAATATATATTTTTTTAGAAAATAAAGGATACGAATAGAGTTGTATGGAGGAGGGACTCCTCCATACTTAAGTAAAGCACGGGTTGCCTCCCGAGAAGCGCTTAATTTTTAAAGAGAGTCGTTAGCTAGAATCCTTCTTCTGGAGTTCATTCTTTGGGAAAGAAGGGAATGACTGCTTCCCTTTGGTCATTTTAATCTTCTTCTTCATGATATAGTTTGAGTCGATGGCCATTAACAATAAATGTTTTTCCATCTTTTCCATATAATTTAACATATCCGGATGGATATTGATGTTTCACTATATAAGGTCCTAACCATTGAGATCTAAGTTTGGGTTGTTTAAATTTGTACTTTGAGTGAAATAGCAAAACTTTGTTTCCTTATTTGAATTCTTTTCTCATTCTTAACTTTATGTCATGCCAGACTTTGGTTCTTGCTTTGTACAAACGAGAGTTTTCATATGCTTGATGTCTAAGTTCGTCTAGCTCGTGTAATTGAAACATTCTTTTCTCACCAGCAACGATGAGATTTGGGTTACAATTCTCCAGAGCCCAGTATGCACGGTGTTTAATTTCAAATGGTAAGTGATAGTTTTTTCCATATACTAGTTTGTAAGGTGTGGTACCGGTAGGTGTTTTGTAGGCAGTGCAAAAAGCCCACAGAGCGTCATCGAGTTTTCTTGATGAAATAGCAGGGTTGTCTTTAACAGTTTTTTCAAGAATCTTTAAAGCTCTGTTCCGTGTTTCACTTGACCAATGTTTTGAGGAGAAATGATGTGGAGAAACGGTGGTTAACTCCATATCTTTTCATGGTTCTTTCCATTATTTTGTTGCAGAAGTGAGTTCCTCTGTCGCTGATTAGAGCTTTGGGCATTCCAAAACGGCAAAATAGCTTCTTCAAGAAGCTGATAACTACTCGGGCATCATTGGTTGGTAAAGCGTGAGCTTCAGCCCATTTAGATACGTAATCAAAAGCGACAAGAATGTATTCAAACTTATATGATTTCGGGAATGGTCCCATAAATTCGATACCTCATATGTCAAAAATTTCACATACTTGGATGTTGTTAAAGGGCATCTCATCACGTTTTGATATATTTCCCATTTTTTGGCATGCTTTACATAAGCAGACTAGAGTATGAGCTTCTTTGATGATTGTTGGCCAGTAGAATTCTGAATCAAGGACCTTTTTAGCAGTTACGTTGGGTCCATAATTTCCACCGGTTGGTTCGTGGTGACATTGATCTAAGATAGTTTGAGTTTCTGGTCTAGATATACAGCGTCTGATCATACCGTCAGAACATGCTTTGAAGAGGTAAGGTTCCTCCCAAAAGTAGTGTTTGAGGTCAGAGAAGAATTTATTCTTTTGTTGGTATGTCATCCCTTTTGGTATAATATCACCGACCATGTAGTTTGCAAAGTCTGCGAACCAAGGTTCATCTTTGGTATTGAATTCCATAAGAGTTTCTCTAGGAAAGTTATCATCGACTTCACTGTCATTGCTTGTTTCATCATTTTTGCAATTCTGGATAAGTGGTCGGCAGCAACATTTTCTATTCCCTTTCTATCCTTGATTTCTATATCAAACTCTTATAGGAGTATAATCCATCGAATAAGGCGTGGTTTAGCATCTTGCTTCTTGATAAGTCCCTTAGAGCTGAATGATCGGTGTGAACAATAGTTTTTTAGAGAATAAGATAGGATCTGAATTTTTCAAATGCAAAAACTACAGCCATAAGTTCTTTTTCAGTTACGGTGTATTTTTGTTGAGCGGGATTAAGGGTTTTGCTTGCGAAGTAAATCGGGTGAAAGTTTTTACCATCTTTTTGACCTAAGACGTCTCCTACAGCGATATCACTTGCATCACACATAAGTTCAAATGGAAGATTCCAGTTTGGGCTTTACGATCACAAGAGCACATGTGAGTTTCTCTTTTAACGATTCGAATGCTTTTTGACATTCATCATCGAATTCAAATGGAGTATCTTTTTCAAGCAGTTTAGTTAAAGGTCGAGCAATTTTTGAGAAATCTTTAATGGAACGTCGATAGAAACCGGCATGTACGAGAAAGCTTCTAATACCTTTAATATTACGAGGGGGTGGAGGTATGAGATTTACGTCCGATTTTTTGCTTTTGTCGTTTCAAGTCTTGTACTAGACACCTTGAGTCCGAGCACAATTCTTCTTTGACATGAATTGACATTTTCCTAATTTTAGGACAAGATGGAGGCATCTTTAAACAACCCTGGACATTTATCAAGGTTGTTTAAGCATGTGTCAAAAGAGTTCCGAATACAGAAAAATCGTCCATGAATACTTCGACTGATTCTTCGATCATATCGTGAAAGATTACCAACATGCACCTTTGGAATGTGGAGCATTACATAGACCGAAAGGCATTCGCCTATAAGCGTATGTGCCGAAAGAACATGTGAATGTTGTTTTCTCTTGATCATTAAGATCGATAGGAATTTGAAAATATCCAGAAAAACCATCGAGGAAACAGAAATATTTATTTCCTACTAGTCTCTCTAGCATTTGATTCATAAAAGGTAAGGGAAAATGATCTTTTACGGTTGCTTCATTAAGCTTACGATAGTCGATGCATACTCGCCAACCCGTAACGGTTCTTGTTAGAACAAGTTCATCATTTTCGTTTATGACAACTGTAATACCACCTTTCTTTGGTACACAGTGAATAGGACTATCGCAAGGACTATCGACAATTGGATAAATAATACTGGTATCCAAGAGTTTTACGATTTCTTTCTTAACAACTTCCTGCATGTTTGGATTTAACCTTCTTTGTTTTTGGACAACGGGTTTCTTATCATCCAGAAGTTGTATCTTGTGTTTGCAGAATGATGGGCAATGCCAGGAATGTCAGTTGTTTTCCAAGCAAAGGCTTGCTTGTGCTTTTTATGGACATATACAAGTTTGTTTTTCTTTTCTTTGGTAAGCTGAGATGATATGATAACAGGAAGAGTTGTTTCTATTTAACTTGAATTACTGCATCAGCAGTGTGAAGAAATGGTCGTCCCAAAATGATGGGAACTTTACTATCTTCTTCCATTTTGAGAATAAAAAAATTGGCAAGAAAGGTGAATTTACCAACTTCAACGAGCATATTTTTAGCTATTCCAACAGGGTATTGGAATGATCTATCAGCTAATCTTACGCTCATTTTGGTAGGTTTAAGAGTTTCGAGAGATAGTTTGGCATATAACGAATATGGAATAAGGTTAATGCTAGCACCAAGATCGGCTAAGGCATTGCAGGAAAAGGTTTTGTTAAAATTACATGGAATAAGAAAACTTCTGGGATCTCCGAGTTTGGGTGGAACTTTATTTTGGATCATTGTTGAACTTTCATTGCTTAGAAAAGCGGCAGAGATTTGTTTGATTTTGTGTTTATTGCTTATGAGTTCTTTGAAAATTTTTCCATAGTTAGGCATTCCGGCTAAGACGTCAATAAGAGGTACATAGATTCGGACGGCGCATATCATGTCAAGAAATTTTTCGTATTGAGCTTCCATTTTCTCTTTCTTTAGATGTTGAGGATACGTAATTTTTGGTTTGTATGGTTTGGGTAACGGGGTTTCTTTAACTAGTTTCGGATCTTGAGTCTTTGGTTGTGGTGTAGGTTCTTCGTCTTCATCATCGCTCGGAAGTTGATATGTTTTCATTATCTTTTGCTGATCCTTTTGGGATTAATGGTGGGTTTGTAGGATTTTACCAACAACTTTTATACAACATCACATGATCATATGCGAATTGTAGTGGTTATAGGCTTTAGAGTTATTCCTTTTAGGTTTGGTTGAGTGTTACTTGTCACAAGTCTATTGAACTAATTCTCAAGATTATGATTGAAGCTGATGATTTTTGGCTACGGTTTTGATTTATGTTTTTGAGAACCATGAAATTTGCTTGCCAAAAACGTGGTTTTGTTTGTTGAGATTTCATAAAATCGTTAAATTGTTTCTGAAGATCGTATGGTTTATCATCGGTATTTGATCGGTAGTTGTCTCGGTTGTAACTACTCCGTTCGTTTGAACGCCAATTATCGCGATTCAAGTCTCGGTCGCGGTAATCATTGTAAAAACGAGTCTTACGGAAAGTTTGCATGAATTTGGCTTCTTCTTCTCGGGACATAGGTATATCATCTTCATCAAGATCGGGTTTTGTTTTTTAGCATTAGACTGGAGTTCTTTGTACTGAGCATCCATTTTCAGAGTCATGGCATCCATTCGAGCCATAATTTTGTCAGTATCAAAATTACTGCTACCTTCAGTGGCGAAAGCAATGGTTTTCTTAAGAGATGATTTGGTTTTTTGGTTTTTTGATTTTTATCCTAGTCGAGCTTGAGTAAGACTTTGTCTTCGAGAAGCTGATAAGCTTGATTCGGGGTTTTATAGAGGAAAATACCACCGCTGTGGCATTCGAACTCCTTGGTTATTTCGCTTGATAAAAGAAACCCATGATGAAAGAATTTTATAATGTTGCCTCTGGACAAGATTAGTGACTCAATGATAAGTTATGAGCATTTCCTTCATACGAAGCCAAGCATCGGTTAGAGATTCGTTTTCATATTGAGAGAAAGCTCGGATTTCTTTGAGGAGACGGTCGAAAGGAGATGGGGGGTAAGAAACGGCTAATGAAAGTGGTTTGAAGTTCATCCCATTTTTGGATATCCAGCCATGTTTAGCTGTCCCAGTTAGTGATAGGGGAAACAGTCATCAGGTGGACGGCTTTCAATTTCAGTATCTTTGTATTAACATATGCGGCAGATTCTGAGGAAATACATGAATGAGTTTATGAGGATCGGTTTTGGGTTTCTACCATCGAATTAGTTTTCCCTTTGCAAGAGACACTGGTTTACCTTTGATATCATAATTCTTTTGCGGTTTCAGGATAGTGATGCGCGAAACCAATGAGTCGGAGGTGACAACATAATCTGTAGCCCACATGAGTTCATCATACCATTGGGTCGAAAGTGATCAAAGAAACTTTTATATCAAGAAAGTGACAGAAGTAATTGATGTTAAGAACTAGTGGGTAGACAATTCTCGGGTGTTGTGGTGGATTATTTCTTTGATCGTATGGAACCCTTCTATTTCGTCGATGAAGTCTTCGATTCAGAGTACGTTCAGGTTTAGGTAACGGTTCAATAAGTTCAGAATTGGAAGCACATGTATGAATCCAAGAGAGAAATTATTTGGGTCAGTTTGCCAGAAAACTGTATGACGATTTTTAAAAAAGAGGGGGAGTTAAAGTAATTTTCCAGAGTTGACTACAGAACAGCTTAAAAAATCCTCGGCAGCGGCGCCAAAAACTATGATGTTATTCAAAAGCTTTAAATTTATAATGACTGAAAATACAGATTTTATTATAGGGAAACACATGGGTAAAAGTATAACCCACGTATGTAGTATAATATTTTTAGGTAAGACCAGGTCGTCCACAAGGATTTGAGTAGTGTTTAAATAATCAGAAAGAAAATAAACTTTAACTTGAAAATGACTTTTTGTTTTACCAATGATAATAAAGATGACTACTCAGATAGTTGTAAATAATTTATAAGCGTTGGAAATGATCAGACCACGAAGATGGAACCTCAGTTTATAAAAAGGATTTTCTCGTTAGAAAATGTTTTCACCAACTAACTTAATTAACTCAAGACTTATATTTAGTTAATTAGACCTAATGTGTCACTCAAATAATCCAGTTACTAGTATATCAAATCTTATTTGTTTATTAATTACGAAAGTGGATTTCTCGGCACAAGCGATAAAGATCAAGCGCCCCCCCACAAATCTTATAACCCACATAGATCATACCTGGGTCTTTCGACCTATACCAATAAGACTATATAATTTAAGTTTGAATAAGCAAAGATAGGCAAGATAAGATTATAATAGAATTTCAACATAAAGCTTGAAATAATGGGTTATTCAGATCATACCAAATGCTTATTCATAATCATAACATCACCGAGGGGTCATGAAGATTTAGCCTCTCATGGCTAAAGTGTTCATAACAAAAGTAGATTCAACATAAACTTCCATTATTTTAATAACTAAGTTGATAACCGTCTTCGTTCTTAATTGTTTGATCTTTATTCTTCAAAGGAGTAGTGTTTTGGTGTTTGTATGGGTGAAAGGATTGGGGTGTGTATGTTATATGGAATGAGAAGAATGGAGAGGAGTGATTTGAGAGGGAAAATTCATCCTCTATTTATAGGCTGAATTTGGGTGAAAAGTGTGGCGCACACAAAACATTGCGCGGCGCATTTGGTGATTAAATGCACTAGCATTAAATGTTAATTGAGAAAGTGCGGCCCACACAAAAGAATGTGCGGCATACTTAGGGTGTAAATGCACTTGTAATAAAGTCTTCATTTATTCTTCACATCAGATGGAAAGTGCGGCGCAGTTCGTATAAGTGCGGCGGTTTTTGGCTATATAGGTAAGTGCGGCGTACATTAGTGGAGTGCGATGCACTTCTTGTTCATTTAGCTTGATATCTTTTCTTCTCTTTGTATTTGTCTTTCAAAGTGTGTTATTTCTTGAGTTTTAGTCTGTAGTGTCTTCAAGTGAACCTGCAAGCAATTTAAGCTTTTTAAGTATCAAAAGTTCACGAAAAATGATAAAAATATATACAAATAACGCCATAGAAAACATGTATAAATTAGGCGTTATCAATAGCCATCCTAGGAAAAACACCTTATGAACTCTTGAGAGGTAGGAAACCTACTCTTGATTACCTAAGAGTGTTTGGAAGTAAGTGCTTCATTTTAAACACTAAAGACTACCTTACCAAGTTTGACCCAAAGTCATACGAAGGTGTCTTTTTAGGTTACTCCCAAAATAGTAAAGCCTACATCATCCTTAATAAACATACTAGGAAAGTAGAAGAATCACTCAACGTGACATTCAATGAAAATCCTCCACCCTCTAAGACATCACCCTTGGTGGATGATGACTTAGATGAAGAAGAAGCAATTAAGGTTACCGAAAAGAAAAACTTAGAAAATGACATTGAGGATGAAACTTTAGAGATCGACGAAATAGTCAATATTAAGGAGTCTGGGAACCATCCATTAGAAAATGTCATCGAAAACTAACCAAAGAACCCTTATCCACAACCCAAAAACCAAAGTAACTCTTTTTGCGTTTTTATATCAACTATAGAACCTAAGAACATGAATGAAGCCTTAGTGGATGAAAGTTGGATAGTCGCCATGCAAGAAGAATTAAATCAATTCATTGCTAATGACGTTTGGGAGTTAGTTCCACAACCTAGGAAAATGAACATCAAAGGGAACTAAGGGGGTTTTAGAAATAAGTTTGGTACAAGAATGTATTGTTTCTCGAATAGGCTAGTTAGTTGCTCAAGGCTAGTAATCAACAAGAGGGCATAATTAATGATGAAAACTTATGCTCAATTGCTAGAACTTGAGTCAATTAGGATACTAATAAGCTTATGCTTGTGCTTTAGATTTTAAGCTATTCCAAGATGAGTAAAAAGTGCATCTGAACATGTTTTATCAATAGGAGGTATACGGCACAACCTCCAGGATTCATTGACTTTGAAAAACCGGATCAATTATAAACATATCAAGCTTTATACGGACTTAAACAAGCACCCAAAGATTGGTAGGATCGATTAAAAAGCTTTTCTTATTTAAACATGAATACAAAAAGATGGGAATAACACACAGTTTACCAAGAAAAAAGTTCAAACCTCATCATCGTTCAAATATATGTCGACGACATTATATTCGGCTCGACTTGTCAAGACATGTGTGATGAATTTGCCAAAATCATGCATGATGAGTTCGAGATGAGCATGATGGGTGAACTCAACTTCTTCCTTGGATTACAAATAAAACCAAATAGAAGATGTATTTCTTTAATCAATCTACGTAATAAAGAAAAGCTTAAGAAATTTGACTTGAAAGTCTAAACCAATTAAAACCCCCATGATCCTCCGATACTAACTCACGAACAGACGAAGATGTGAGTCGGTAAGATATACCAAGTATCGAGCATATAGGAAGTTTATTATACCAACGGCAAGTAGGGCCCCGATATCATGTTTAGTGTCTGCTTTGTGCCAGCTTCCACGAGCTCCCCAAAACCTCTCAGCTTGAGAAGCGGATTAAGCGTATCTTCCGTACATTAAGGCACTAACACTTAGGATTATGGTATCTAAGGGACCGACATAGAAACAGTAGTATATGCCGACACTGATTAATGCGTGAGATTAAGTGGACCGAAAGAGGCATAAACTAGCGGTATTTGTACGTTTGTGGGAAGTTGTTTGACATCTATGGTTCTTTTAAGAAACAACCCGCTCTTGCTATATCCATTGTTTATATTTGTTTTTTTTTTCTACAAAGCGAATACGTAAGCGTCGGAAAGGCATGTCAACAAGCACTATGGATGAAACAAGCTCTTATCGACTACGACGATCGACTTGCCGACGTCCCGATCATGTGCGACAATAAAGGCGCAATTGACCTTAGCAAAAACCGAGTGCAACAATCTCGTACTAACACCCTCAAAATACGATACGCAGCGGAATACAACATTTGGGGTGCTACTTCATAATACATGCACACGAGTCCCAGTACACATTCAAATGATATGTTTATAAAACAAAATTTATTTCATTTATGTAAGGAAAATCAGAGTTACATAGGTCCCAAATAACTTCAGAGGTTTCTTTTCTAGTTAGTCATATCACGACTTTCTTACAAAACCAAATTTTATAAAAATGTATAACTTTTCACCGAGTCACAATCCCAGATATCCGCGTTCCGTTCCATCCAAGCCATTAATAGCTCCTAAACCTGAGATACATGCTTAAAACGTCAACAAAATGTTGAGTGAATTCATAGAGTTTACAAATAACAGTCAGAACGCATATTTGGTTCCACAAAAACAATTATAACATTGCTTGCAAGGCAAGTTATATCATGATTTCCACTAACATGAGCCCGTGTACCGAACCTTAACACATTTATCATTTAGGATAAAATACTGACCGGGAAGTATGCCACCACCCCTAGTCTCAATACAAAATGTCCGTTACAGGGTGTTCACCATCGGATTCAGACCCCGGACAGGGTTGTCAAACCCAATAGATCTTTTTAATGCATTCAACGTTTACCTCCTCGGTAATTAACGGTTACATAGTAAAAGGCATATACTCATAGCAATGAAATCATATCAGGTCTCAAAACACATCACGTTCAATTTTCAAAGCAAGCATGTATCCCCCTCGCGGGTTATAAAACATTTAAAACAGTTCAAAAGCGAGGCTATGAACTCACCTTGATCGAAGCCGAAGATCAAAATAACCAAAACAATCTCAAGACGTCGCAACAACAAACTCAACCGCGACCTATAATTTATGTCGCTCGATTACTATACAATAAGATACGATAGAATAGTGCGTACATCGCAACTATTAAAACTATATAGATATACATACACATGTGATGAGAAATCCACTTGCGCGTCCTAGATCCTAAACCCCACATAATTGAGTTACGATCATTCTTTTTCTCACACGTTACAATACTTTATTGAAAACTTTCTATTTTTGGAAAGTTACTATTTTCGGAAAGTTACAATTTTTAGTAAGTCCCGTCATCTAATTATATGTACAATAATATTTATTTATCTCGTCAAACTTTCGACGCCCAACTAGTTGTTAATTTCAAGGATCGGAGTTATATCCCGAATATTACAAAAGTTACTATTTTTAGACTTTCTATTTTTAGAATTATCCCCGTTCATAAAGATTGTTGAGTCCAAAATGTTATACTTGTAATAATAGTAGTGTTTATTATTTGTATAAACATCCAACGAGTCTCATATCAACCCGTGGACTTTCCTAAATCTGATCCGTCCAAAACAACCCGCTATATCACATTTTCAAGACTCGGGCTCTAAAGAGATTTTATGCAAAACGACGTTCCGGAGAACTTTTTAGTTTTAGCCGAGACCTGAATCTCAACAGAAAATGATCAAAATGCCCCTGCAAGTTTCTGCCCGATTTCAATATATATATGCTTTATTTTTCTAACCCTCGGCTTGGCCTAACTTCTTCGTTTCAAATCGTTAAATTCTGAAATTTACATGTAAAAAGCGAAACGGCATTCCGGACAACTTTCGTGCTTCGCCGGAAGGCTAAAACGGACTCGAAAGTGCTCAAAACGCTCGTTTTATTTTCTGCACAGCCCTTAAATAAAGAAAATAGCTGATTGCATTTTTGTAAAATTTCCAAACTTCGATCGGCTCTAAAATCTTCGTTATTAGGAGTTACGGAACGATCCACCTCTCAAAACGTTCATTAGGACGAACTCTATCATATTTCTTAATCAAAAATCAATTTTTATAATTTCTCGATCCTCGAAAAACGTGCCAAAGAATCTACTCGTATTTACATATTACAAAACGCGCTAAAATCTAATTTTTAACCAAAAATCCATTCACGACCTATCTAATATAGTCTATTCATGATGTTTAATTCGCTCAATCTCCCAATAACACAATCTAACTAGACAACGCAAGTTTCGCCGATTCACCACAGCAAATATTCGCAAACAATAAATCGCAAGAACAAATAAAATACAAGTATTTAGAGATACTCGCAACGCTATATAAGCTAAGTCGGACTCGATTGAAATCGTCTTACTCCCCCTTTGACCTTAGCCATGACCTCGGACACAACCTGAAACCGAAACCGAAGCTTTTTCATTTAAACCGAGCTTGTTACAATGTTTTATTTATCATAAAAAACATTACTTCCAACCCATTTCGACCAAACTTGGCCCGAACTCAAACCATAAAAATACTCATTGCATGTCGTATATTTTTAGTGGGATGTGTAGGTCTCGATGAGAGGTTTAAGAAAATGTAATCGTTTGATTAAGCATGTCCGGAAAAACAAGTTTTGAGGGGGTGAGGTGTGGTCCAAGTCGTGGGTGAACAAAGGGAGAGGAAGGACAAATTTTTTTTCTAAAAGATAAAATGAGGAAGTATCACTTCCTTTTATAGGAAATAAGTTTGACATTTTAACACAAATGGTCCCTCCTTCTTTAAAATCCTTCTATTTTTAGTACAAAAAGGTTATTTGTTTCGTTAAATAGCCGACCAAAGGCTCGGGTCACCACATTCGTAAATATTTTTATTCCGTCCCACTAAATTTATTTTAAAAACATTTGATAAAATGTTAAATTACGTAAACCTCGATTCTTGACACGTTTTTATTTAAAACACGGGGAAAAGCCATAAAATACAAAAATAAAATAGTCACGCTCTCAGAGCAAAATATAATTTTTTTTAACTTTCTCGGACGCTAAAAACAAATAGAAACTCATTCACGGCTTGTAATTTCCCAATAACTAAAATTTTTCACCAAATCTTATATAGCATAAATGACTAAAATCAATTACGTAGTAAAATATTTATCATAGCTCTAAATAAACGTTGACTCGCAAATCAAACTAAAAATAAAATTTCTCATTTTCGTTTGAAATAAAATACGAAAATAATTATGCTTGACAAATAAAATATTAAATGTCGACGTTCAATCATATAAATTTATAAAATAATAATTATGACTTCGAATCCGCGATCGTCATACGCGTCGTAAAACTAGGGTTGTTACATTTCTCCCACCTTAAAAAGAGCGTCGTCCCGGTTCTCGGTTCCACTTATTCATCTTAACTTTACTTGCGATGAGACGGTTTCCTCATCATCGAACGGACTCACATGTTCGTACGCAAAAATCACGCGATATAATACTCGCCTTGACTATTCCGGATGGAAATTCAACAAAACAAATGGTAATTTATACCAACGAGATCAAAATATAATTACAATCGCTCTTATCATAAGAGGCAAAATACGCCACGGAATTATCTGTTAAAATTTATCACGCCATTCCTAAAAGGAAGGCTTTTAAGACGAAAAATCAACCCAACTCGATTTGGTGATCTTACCAACAAAACCAAGCGCACACCGCTACACAAAACCAAAACATACGTTGCTAACCAAAACCAAAACATACGTCAACAATCAAAACCAAAATATACGTCATTATCCAAAACCAAAACATACATCGCCCGCTCGGTCTCATTAAATAATGCACCACCGGTTGCGAAAATATTCTGGAGTACATATGACCCCATCAAACACATTATAGCATCATTACACATAACCACATAATCATATAAGCACATATTCTCCTATTTGTCATTTTTAAAATGACTTTATCTTTCGGCCTAGCTTTACTTACAACATTATCACACTTGCTCATTATCACAATTAGCAACAATCATGCTCTCTTATTATAAAGCCTTAGCAAAATAATTGTGCTTGCTTATAATGAAGCCTCATCAAAACCACTATTCTTGCTCACATGGGTTCGTATCCAACCAGTTAAATTGCTCATTATACCGAGCTCGCCAGATGGCTAAGCTTCTTGGTAATGATCTCGACTTTAATCATTGTTGGGCCTTAGCCAACCATAGTCATGCTTGTGGGTTAACAAGCCACAATCAATAATAGACTATCGGGTTTTTGTACCTCTCAAACCAACCTTCATCTACATCCGGGTAAGTATACCCATTCACTCACGTCCTATGCCACGTCACGGGCAACACAAAGCGACCTAAACGCTTACTATCATTCAAAAGCACATAGCACATAAAGCACGTTTTTCACATAATTCGGCGGCGATAATCCTGCTAGAAAACATATATTATCGAAAACAAATAAAAAACAAATCGAAAACAATCTAGAAAACAATTGAGCATCATGGGCTCGTTGCTCATTTGATGAAGATCGCAATTCTAACTCTAACGTTTACGCACAGCGACTAGCAGAGTGGACTCAGTCCTAACGTGTTGCATCAAATCTTAGATGACTCAACCAATCAAGTCATGACAATTACGCACCTTCCTAATTCAATACCGTTTGACTTAAGGCGTTAGCTACTTTGATTGTTTTCTCCAAGATGGGAATGGATGTCGCCATTCGGCTAGAGTCTCTAATCATTTCGCCCTTTTATACGCACCTGGAGTCGCTAGGTCAAGGGGTAAGGACCACTACACCTAACCTTAAGTCAGGGGTCGCTTAGTGTCTTATTCTAATCCTCGACGATCCAGGTATGTTTACAACTATACTACCACTACTTTCCATTTCGGGAAAGAAGTCTTCTTCACGGCCATCGGTTGCTACATCAATGGCAACACACGTTTTTTGTAGGAGAAGTATTCTCCATTTCTCACTTTCTACCTCGAAACTAACCACCTTGGCTTCCACCCACCTTGGAAACTTGGCAACTCCAAGAAAATCCCTTCTCAGTGTCAGCATCCGATTTCTTGGTATCTCGTCATCTAACCACTTTACCTTTTTTCCCACGACTATCGGTATGTCTACGTGTCCATGCACGATGGCACTCCATACCATTACTAGTCCTTGAAAATTTTGCCGTTATACGGCATGCGGATGTTCAGTCTGACCTCACACCAAGTCTTGCTACAACAAGTATCCAGTTCGCACCCCTGATGACTCAATTCTACAATTTCTCACTAGCACACCGACCACACTTAGTCTTGATACATGTCTCCATCATAATCGCCGATCTACATTACCACGAACTATACTTCACTCCTTTTTAGACACACTACTTTTGAACAATACCATTGGTATTTTCCCTTCGGGACGACTCGATCACAATGACTTACATGAGACTCTCTCTATGCAGTCAATAGGAGCAAGGTTACTTGCACAAGAATCCGTAGCAAGGGTTAAAACATTTTCTTCTTCCGAAAGCTTGACCCAAACATTTATCCCAATTATCTAGCATTTTAAGGGTGACGATTTACCCGACATAGCGTGGTTCTTCCTAAATTATGCATAGTTGATCAAGTTATGCATAATTGAGGACCAAACGACGTCATGTCCGTCCTCGTCAAAATGTTCCTATTTCATACGCTACATGCACAAATCATTTTCTCAGTATAAAAAAATATAAATTTAAAATAAAAAATTAATTGTTTTAAAAGAAAGAAAAGAAGATAGCATCATTCCATCCTCCATCCCCATTATTTATTTATTTACTAAATTTTTTTTTGAAAGAAAATTTGTTTGACACCACAGGGCCAGTTTATGAAATTTGAAAACACATTTACTATTGTTTACACGAAGAGGTTACACAAAAATTTTCAATACACTTTTTACATCACGACATTCGTTAATCACACGCACGAATTCGTTATAGCGGTCCATAGTTTTAAAAAATCATTTAATATAGTTTGGTCAACGGGTCTCGGCAAGTATAAAAAACAATACCCACTCATGGACTATGCAAACAAGTAACATACACGTGCGAAGGATTCGCCAACTGGAATCATTCAACACTCGGGGTCAAGTCAGTCTAGTAACAAAATCACTCAAGGGCAACAACGTCTACAATCACGCAAAACTCATAATCAAGGATAACTATAATCTTCCATAACCATAATAATAACAATGGGGGTGATACACATACAACCTAAATTACCCTAAGAATTACAATCTTCGGTTCCAAGACTGATACATCCAATCATAATGATTTCAAAGTTTCTACTACCAAATCCTACATAAATATTCGAAAGGCTGCGGTGTTTACAAAAACAAAATACACTCGACAGCGTGATCTTACTAACAGGCACTAGTAGTTTTGCGAACTATACAAAATGGTCATAATCCAAGCAAAAATCAGAACAATAAGCAACAAGACTACTGAGGGCCCGAAGGTCTCCTCTCTAAATCGGCCAAGCGTCTATCCATCCCAAGTATGCACTGCATCAAAGTACCCCTGCGGCTACTTATCTTGGCAACCAAAGTCTGTAGCTACTGAATCTGCACGTCTCTATGCTGCACGGCGGCCTGAAGAGTCTGTACCTGCTGACTCAATCCCTCAATCGTCTCATCCCTTTGGGTCGCAGCCTGCTGACCCTGCTCTACCCCGCTCATCACCTAAACCATCTGAGATGCCATGACTTGTACCTATCCCTCTACCGTAGAAACTCTAGGACCAATCTCCCCAATAGTAATGCTATCAGCTACCTCATCATCGCTTACTGTGATCACCTTCTTCACTAGCAGCCCATGACCATACTCCAAATTATGCATGCAGGTATATAAATCCTCAATCACCGACTGAGGCACAAGAACTCCAGATGCTAAGAGGGTAAGGGAATGTCCCTCAGCAGCAGTGGTAGATTGACCTCCTACCTTGTAAGTGCTCGGTGGGGGCATAACTAACATCGGAGGTGGTGTGACGGGTTCCATCAACCACTCCTCGTTCACCTCCTAAACCTCCTCATCATCCTCGGGTCCCTCATAGTCATCATCACTAGAGTCGTCGTCATCACTAAATAGAACAGGTAGGTCTTCCTCCATGTCCACCACTGGGGCGACCATCTGCTCCTCTACCTCAACTATCGGCTCAACAATCTCATCAATCACTAGGTCAACCATCAGATCATCTACCTCAGCTCCTAGAGGCTCGCCCATCCCGCCCAGCTCTCCTAATAATGGCACATCTGCCTTAATCTACCCGTTCATATGGTTTGGTTTACTAGGGGGTAGAATGTAACCTTTGCCCTTTTTGTGTTCTGAATATTTCATTAATAGTCCTTTGACTATTTGACTTTTGTCAGTTTATTCAGATTTTGTACCGTGTTGACGGTGATGATTTTATGAGATATGTGATGAATTGTGGTTTATTGTGTTTAATAATCCCTTTTGGAAGGTATTATTGTGTTATGTGTATTCCGGGTGGTTTGACCCGTGAATTTTGAGAAATGCCGAAAAACGAGTCTGACACGTCCGTTAATGTCCAAATTGAGTTTTGAAGGGTTTAAAGTGAAAATATGTCATGTGAATACTCTAGGTTAATGGAAAAGTATTTTTAAAGTGAATAAAAATGCTAATTAACTTTGGGGTAAATGTTACGGTTGAGTTTTACGAGTATTTAAGTGATTTCGACACGAAAAGAAAGACCCGACACCCACATTGGATGCCATGGCCGGTTATATGAAAGAAAAAGAGACAAGGAGGCTTAATTTTAGCTCCTTTGTCTAAAGTTGTACACTTATATGCTTAACATCTAAGCATTTCTCACATAGATCATTTTTACAAAAAAAATATCCTCTCCCTTTCTCTCTTGGTGGTTCGTCCGCACCTACCACACACACACTCTTATAATTTTTGAAGTTTGATCAAGAAAACATGAAGACATAAATATTTGGGGTTGATTCTAGTGTTTGGTTATTCATTAAAACAACGTTTGGGTTGTCCGGTTCGTGTCGAAATCTACAAATTTGAAGATTTTCTTGTAAGTTTTCAAATTTAAATTTCGTTTGTCCTTTTGGGTTTATTTTGATGCATAGATGTTAGTTGTACAAGTTGATCGTTGTAAAAATCGATTTTTGGAAACGAAACGGATGATTAAAGGGGTGTTTGGTTCGTGAATAGTAAAAAGGAAAAAGAGGGATTTTGTAGTTTTGATGTTGTGGTCGTGATGGTTGAATAATATATGATGCTAGAATGCTTATTTTTTATAGTAGCTTGTATAGCTTATTCGGGCTTATTTTTAAGCTATTTCTTGGCTTATTTGGGGCTTATATGCCACGTTTTTTTTATCAAGATCACTAGGGAAGTGATTTTTGATTATTTTTGTGTTATGGCATATGTTGTGGACTATTTTTTAGGATTATGGTAGTAACCAAAAGCGATATATAGCTTAATAGCTTATTTTCAAGCTTAATGTACGTATTTTGGAGTTTATGGAGTCACGGCCCAATAAGTCTATTTGAGCCGCGGCTTAATGGGAGGGCTTATTGTGGTCCGGATTATTTTTACATAAGTATATACTTATATATAGAAATGGACCTTGGTTTTGGACTTGAATTATATTTTGGACTTATAAATGTCCTAATGGACCCTTGTTGGGCCTTAAGGCCCAATAAGCGATATTTAGTAGTTATGAAAACTTTGTCGTACTTTTAAAAGTGAAAATGTATTTACGAAGTGATATTGAATGATATTTTGAAGGAAAAGTGTTGGTTAGTGTTAAAGATTGAGATTTTGGAATTTTGTCAAAAAGTGTCGAATTTGTGAAAAATTGTTGAAAATAAGGTTTGAAACCTTGGAAAACGTTGTATAAACGTACGGGTCATGTCGAAATTTCGTTAAAAGTTTATACTTAGAAATTTTCTTAAAAGCATGATTTTTGATTTTTAATAATATTTAATTATTTTATTTATTTTCACTAAAAGACGAAAATTATAATTTTTCTCAAAACTTCCCTAATGTGTTTATTATGAGTAAGCGTTTCATTTTCAACCGTATAATGATTATTTTGAAGTGACTAAGGTGTACCGAATGGATTTGTCGAGATATGTTTATAATTAATAATTATAAATATTTATTATATTACTTATGTAATTACGCTAAATAGTATAAGTTTTTATTATCGAGGAATGAGATTGATATGATTGTGGACTTAAGTCGTCAAACATCACACCACTAAATTGTTTTGGGTAATTGTACAACACGTCTAAACTCTATGCATCAAACGTGAATATTGTTTTGGAATTGGATGATTAAATTGAGACATTAACTGGACTAGGTCATGTGCGGGCGTCGTTGCATTTTCTTGTGTGATTGAGATTGGGTAGTTAAAGACTTTCTTGAGGTGAGTTCTCGTAGCCCCACTTTTTACTGGTTTTTCCGCTGGGGGAAAATGATACTCCAATGTGTTTTGAAATGTTTTGAATTGATCTGTGCGAAATGTGGTTTTAATTTTGGGACAAGTTATGTGCTTATGACTGCTATATGAATATTATGTGATGCATGATTGTTTGGATCGGATGGGTACACCTACCCAGTATTGGTGATATTATTGGATCGGATGGGTACGCCTACACAGTATGTGTGTGATTATTAGAGCGGATGGGTACGCCTACCTAGGTTTGTGTGTGGTCCTGCCTTAATTTTAGCGTAAGTGACATATGGTTATTGATTAGTGGTGATGCTAAGGTTGTTTGCATATATTCACTGTCATATAAAAATATTGTCCACTGTTGAAATATTGGCACAACTTTTGGGTTTAAGGTCAAACCTACGAGTTCACCAACATTATTGTTGACGTTTTCGAGTATCATTTTCAGGTGAAGTGAAAGAAGAGTAGTTTGGTGATTGATAGCAGACTTAGAAGTATCTTGAGTGGAATTTCGTTTGAAGTCTTGCTTGCTTGTTGTTTTGATTCTAGTTTTTAGATGTTTTGGATTAAGTTTAGATTATGGTCCCCTGTGAGGGCATTGGATTAATTGTAAGAGATTGTAGGTTTTTAGTTGCAATTTAGGACATCACTTGAGTTTGTTCAAGGCTGATGGTCTTCATAGCACTTGGAGTTTATGCAATGTAGTTTTCTTTATTTTGTATCTTGTGTTATGATTGATCATTATGTTTCATTACTGAGTTTCCGCCATTGTCGGGGTGTGACATTAGGCCTATTGACCGACTCAATCTTATAGCTACAATGGTTTCGTCACCTCTTCCTCGGTCTATGGCGCAGGCTATGTGTGATCCTAATTAGAAAAAAGCTATGGAATCTGAAATGTCTGCTCTTCTTTCTAATCACACATGGACACTTGTTCAGCGTCCCTCCCATGCCAATATTGTTGGATGTCGATGGTTGTATCGCCATAAATTCGACAATCTTGGTAATCTTGAATGATACAACCTGGAATTGACTTCAATGAGACCTTTAGTCATGTTTTCAAACCAGTCACGATTCGGACGGTTCTTAGTATTACTGTTCCTCGACACTAGCCTATTCATCAACTAGATGTCAAAAATGCATTTCTAAACGGATATGTCATTGAATAGGTTTATATGAAACAACCTCCTAGGTATGTTGATCCAGCTCCTCCCACTTATGTGTGCCACCTCCGAAAGTCTCTTTATGGTCATAAACAGGCTCCTCGGGCTTGGTATCATTGTTTTGCTATATTCATAGCTTCCATTTGCTTTGTTAGCAACACATTCGACAATTCTCTTTTCACTTATCATCGTGGTTATGACACTATTTTTCTATTGTTATACGTTGATGATATTATTTTAATCGCATCCTCTGCTAGTCTTGTTCATCGTGTCATTTCTCGTTTATCTATCGATTTTTCCATGACCGATCTTGGGGAATTATCATACTTTGTTGGCATTGCTTCCAGTCGCTCTTCGTCTGGATTGTTTTTGTCTCAATCGTCTTTTGCACGCGACATTTTAGCACGTGCTTGTATGAGCACGTGTAATTCATGTACCACTCCTGCAGATACCAAGTCCAAACTTTCTTCTTTCGGCACACCCGTCTCTGATCTGACACTTTATCGGAGTCTTGCGGGTGCTTTATAATATCTCACTTTTTTGCGTCCAGACATTTCTTATGCGGTTCAACATGTTTGCCTTTTTATGCATGATCCTCGTGAACCACATATGGAAGCCTTAAAGCGTATTTTATGAAATTTTCAAGGTACTTTGTCTTAGGGTTTATTTATTCGTCCATCATCAGTAGATAGGTTGGTTTCATATATTGATGCTGACTGGGCGGGTTGTCCTGATACACGGAGATCTACTTCTGGGATTTTTGTTTTTCTAGGTGTTAATCTTGTTTCTTGGTCATCCAAGAGGAAACATGTTATATCTCGTTCTAGTGGTGAAGCTGAATATAAGGGTGTTGCCAATGTTGTTGCTGAAGCAGCTTGGCTTCGTAATCTTTTGCTTGAGTTGTCATGTCCTCTTAAACGTACTACCATTGTGTTTTGTGACATTGTCAGTGCCGTCTATTTAGCATCTAATCCTATACAGCACTAACAAACCAAACATGTTGAAATAGATTTACACTTTGTTAGAAAACGTGTTGCTTTTAGACACATGCGTGTGTTACATGTTCCATCTCAGTATCAATTTGCAGATATATTTACTAAAGGATTACCTTCACAGTTATTTCTTAAGTTTCGGACCAGTCTAAATATTTGGGGTACTCCATTCAGACTGTGGAGGAGTGTTAAATAGACTTTAGGCATTTATGTATTTATCTCTTTTATATGTTGATGTATAGTATAGGGTCTTATATGTAACATGTATCTCTATATATTATAATGAAAAGCACAAGAAACCCTAATGGGTATTCTCAATATTATAACACAAAGACATCATGAAAGCTCAAGTATATGTGTAAAAGCTTCTACAACTCTGATATCACGCGTCCTTCTTGAAGTGACCAAGTATTAAAGTAAAAAGAACTTCAAGAACAAAGAATATTCTAGCTTTCAAGATCAAGAAAGGTATGAGCATGTCGTTCCAAATATCACAAGCACAAGATGGTGAAAGACCACAAGATGATGATTAGAGATTACTTTTGGCAGCTCATCTCAAGGAAGCTCAAGATCACACACAAGTCGAGTTAAGGAACAAGCTCAAGATTAAAGATCAAAGACCACTTCATCAAAGTACAAGATATCAAATGAAGAATCAACGACTACGAGCTGGAACACAAGAATAATCGGAAGATTGCTGAGCTTAAGTTAATATTTTCTAGGGTGACCTCTCTTAGGGGGAGATTGTTAGATATAAGAAAAAGACTCGGTTACCTCGTGTATTTTAGAGTTTATAGTAGCTCATAGTTTATTGTTTAATGTATAACATTCGGTAATGGGCCGGGTATAAACCCAACATGTAAGCCGATTTCTTAGGCCATTGGGCCGGTTTTGTAAGATACTATATAAGCCTCTTCCATCCCATGGAAGAGGTGGTTAGTCATTTCAATATACAAGCATTCTAGTTTCTCTCACTAGAACTTTCTCTCTAGTATTTCTCTCTCTAGAAATCAGCTCAAACCAAATTCTCTCACTGTGTTATGATATCCAATATCCTACAATGCATTCCTGAACGGTTTTATCAATAAGGAGGTATACGTGGCATAACCTTTAGGATTCATTGACTTCGAAAAACCGAATATTATAAACTTAAGAAACCTTTATATGGTCTTAAACAAGCTCCTAAAGATTGGTATGATAGATTAAAGGCTTTTCTTATTAAACATGAATATAACATGGGAATGGTAGATAACACACTTTTTACAAACAAGAAAAGTTCAAATCTCATCATCGTTCAAATATATGTTGATGACATTATATTCGGTTCGACTTGTCAAGACATGTGTGATGACTTTGCCAAAATAATGCATGATGAGTTTGAGATGAGCATGATGGGTGAACTTAACTTATTCCTTGGATTAAAATTAAACAAATAGAAGACGATATCTTCTCTAATCAATCTAAATATATTAAAGAAATGCTTAAGAAATTTAGCTTAGAAGAATCTAAACCAATGAAAACACCCATGTCCTTGGCTAAGCAACTCACTAAAGATGAAGAATGTGAGTCGGTAGATAGTACCAAGTATCGAGGTATGATAGGTAGCTTACTCTACCTAACAGCAAGTAGGCCCGATATCATGTTTAGTGTGTGCCTTTGTGCACGTTTCCAAAAGGACCCAAAACCTCTCATCTTAAAGCGGTTAAGCGTATCTTCCAATACATTAAAGGCACTACGCACTTAGAATTATGGTATCCTAAGGGGACCGACATAAAAACCGTAGTATATGCCGACTCTGATCATGCGGGAGATTATGTAGACTGAAAAAGTACTAGCGGTATTTGTACATTCGTAGGTTGTTGTTTTACATCGTAGTTCTCAAAGAAAAAACCCGCTCTTGCTATATCCATGACCGAAGCCGAATACGTAAGTGCCGGAAAGGCATGTCAACAAGCACTATGTATGAAAGAAGCTCTTATTGACTACGACATTCGATTCGACGACGTCCCGATCATGTGCGAAAACAAAGGCGCGATTGAACTTAGCAAAAACCTGGTGCAACAATCACGAATTAAACACATCGAAATTCGTCACCATTTCCTTCGAGACAATGTGAAAAAAGGACATATCTCCAGCGAAAAAGTCTCGTCCGAAGATAATATCGCTGACATTCTCACTAAACCTCTTAAACGTGAATCTTTTAATTATCTTCGTCTTAGTTTAGGAATGATGAAACACATTTCGTAAATCGTTCTTTTCTTTTTTTATAGTCTCGATTATAGTCGTTGTTCTATTCCATATCGTGACAACTTAATTAATCCATCCAAAGTATTTTAAGCATATTTTTGATTAGTGAAATGCAGATTAAAATGTCACTCCTTCCAAAATCTTGGTCTAAATTTTTGTCTAAGAACCTCTACTCGAGGCGGCCCTCATAAATAGAGCCGCCCTTGATTAAATCAGGCGGCCCCCATATCAATATGGGACCACCACTAGTCGGGCCACTTATGTATGCACTCTCATTTTTGATAAACACAAAACCAAACAAAAACCCTTTCTGCAGACATGTGACGAAACACAACCAAAACCCACCAAACCTCAAAATCATCCATAATAACTAAAATTGAAGATCAAATCAACACTAATTATCACTCCTAACATATTAAAGATCATCAAATGTAAGTTATTCCATCGATTTTCTTTTTAATTGGTGTATAGGGTTTAATTGAACACAAAATCAAAAATTGGAGATTTTCGTTTTTCTCTTGTTTGTGTGTAATTAGGACTATAATAACACAATGTATAACTAATAATTTTCCCATAAACTTAGGATTTGCATAATTAAGTGTGTTGGATAAACATTTTTTTAATAAAAACCCCAATTTCTTTTCAAAATTCTTCACGTTAGGAACACCATAAAAATGTTGTAATGCTTTGTTAATACACTCTAAAAATATTTTTAATGATCTCATGAACATTAATCGAGATATATAATTAATGTATATATTGGACGTGTTTGGATGAGTAAAATCAAACTAAGGAGTGTTTGTAACACCCCCAAAATGGGTGGCAGCGAAAAATATGTCTGGGAGCGTTACTTCATAATACCATTGCACAAGATATGAGAGAACGACCTCTAAATGTGTCGTTTGAAAAGTATTCTTGTAAAATTTGGAGTCCAATGCACATCAGTTGTGTCAAGCATCCTATTCACCAAAGAAATACATGATTAAAAGTGTCAACATAAAGTTGGTGAGTTCATAGGTTTTTGTAAGTATAAACGTTGAAATCAAAGGTTTATAAAGTGTGTATGACCATTTCAATCCTTATAATAGTCGCAAAAATGTAATTATAAATGTTGAAATCAAAGGTTTATAAAGTATGTATGACCATTTCAATCCTTATAATAGTCACAAAAATGTAAGTATAAATTTTGAAATCAAAGGTTTATAAAGTGTGTATGACCATTCAATCTTTATAATAGTTACAAAAATATAAGTATAAATGTTGAAATCAGAGGTTTATAAAGTGTGTATGACCATTTCAATCCTTATAATAGTCACAAAAATGTAAGTATAAATGTTGGATCAAAGATTCATAAAGTGTGTGTGACCATTGTAACACATACAATAGTCATGAAGATATGATTACGACTGCACTAAGTTCATGACACTGCGGCTCCGACATGTATGTATGCTAATCTTTTTAGGCACTGTAAGTGTTTATGTAAATGTAGTTTAATGTTTTCGACATGGTATACGTCCGTTAGCTCAATCCATCGAACTAGTGAGCGCTACTCACCCAGACGGGGATGTCAATCCCAAATAGATCTATTTTATAACATTCGTGCTTACTCCACCATAATTAATAGTTCATGCCACTTAAGCTAATTCGTAATCATTTGAGTGAAAGTAAAGTCAATAAGTGAAAAAAAGTGATGTATCCTACCGCGAGATATATAAATGGGTGTGTAAACGAGTTTGTAATCAATTATGTAAATGAGTTTGTAAACGTTCATGCAAAAGAGTTTGTAATCAATCAAGTAAATGAGTTTGTAAACGAACATGTAAATGACTTTGTAATCAATCATGTAAATAAGTTTGTAAGGAAGTTATGAAAACAAGTATGTAACAATTTGTAAATGCGCATGTATTTTCACCCTAAAATGTGTTAAAGTATATGTAAATGAGTAAAACGTGGGGCTATAAACTCACCTTAAGTGAATATATCAAATGTAGTAACAATCAACAAAGAATATCGTCACGAATAGCCGGAATGCAACCTAATTAATTATAGGTCGTATAAGTACGATGTATTTAAAATAAATACAACAATGTATATTATAAAGTTATATCACCACCTAATAGTTTGTTCAGTTTATAAGTGTAGAAACAACGTTTAAGTTGCATTTGTTATTTAATGTCCAACTATATATGTATCCATCAAAATATTATTTTTGTCCGATAAATAATTATTGTCGATAAAGCTTGATTTAATATTTTTATTGTGTTGATAATGACACTTATACGTAGTTTAATTACTTTATAAAATAATATTTATAAAGTTTAAAACGTGTATAAATATTATATAAGTAATACTATATTGTTTCGTAAGGTTTTTATAGTCCAAACAGAACCGAAAATGCTCGTAAATGCTATTTTAAATTACCAACAGCTCACACAATTAAAAGTAAGTGCAGGAAATTTTGTATAAAAGTTAGCTAGTTTCCGTGATGATTTACTCATTTTTATAGCATTTTTTGGCTTAAAAACTCGCATACTTATCGCAAAACGTCATTCTGGACAAGTTTGCAGTTTTATACTTAATCCGATTCGGACCCGAGAGCCCTCAAAAGACTGATTTGTGTTTGGGACATTAGGTATAAAATTTATAAAAACTGTCATTTCCTGACATGGTTTCATGAATCTTAAAACGACCATAACTTCTTCGTTTTAACTCTGTTTTTCAAGTTTCTTATATATTCAGAATCGTCTTAAGACAAACTATTATATTTTTAAGTTTATAAACTGTCTAAAAACTCATGTAAAATTAGTAAATCGGTAGTAGGTATATATGTGTATATATATGTTTTTTTTGTGATTTTTACCATATGTAAATTACTATAAGTCCTCTAATTTGTCCACTACAACACGATTTGTATAATTATAGTCCACTAATTTATATTCCATCTAATTTATTTCCATTATGTAATTAAAAGTCAAGAACAACTTATTTATTTTACAAAACTATATAAAATAATTTATGGTCTCTTAAGTCTATCCTTCATCATAACCCTTCTCCAACCAAAGATCCTCTTTATACCAAACTTGTGCATCCTAGCTCAATAGTCTACAACGGCACCAAAAGAGCGTCTGAACGGCTTCAAGTTCAAATTTGATGATCCATGTAATCTCTTCACTGGAGAGATTTGTCATTTTCTAAAAACAACACATATTCTTATTTGCGAGAACATTATGTGCACCATTGATATTGACAAAGATCACATGTAGGCTTGTGAAGCCTATATGCTCTACTGCATAACCTCTTCCACCTCTTTCAATATTTCTCATTTTATCATAAATCGAATAAATGATTTCAAGCATCGCCCTAATGGCATATTGACATACTGTCTTTTACTCTCAAAATTTCTTGACAAACTAACCAGGTACTCCCAAAATGATCATAAATAAATCTCTCACCAACAAAAATAAATTCTCTATCTAATCTCTTAAATGAGGAAATTTCGAAAGATGTTCGGTGTGCCCATCATAATCATCATAATTAAATTAGATGTTGCATAAGAACCCAATGTAACACGATTACATATTAGGACAAATTTGTCTATAGAATTAAACTAGATATTATTATGACATATCTTAGTACGTGTATAACTACTCTTAATTATATCTTATGCTTCTTTTTGCTCAATATGTATTATCTTAATTGCATGATGGAATTAGGCTAGATTACCTATTTTATTTGGTACTTGACTAAATTAGTTGATTCTTGGGAAATAGAATTTGTTAAAACACAACCCTCTCTAGCCTTCTCTTTTCTACACAAAATAGAAAAACAGGTAATTCTGGAAAATGTTGTAACACCTAAAAAATGGCCCTCGTAAATAACTGCCATCCCCCAATATCTGGGACCACACTCCCATTTACAGGACTGCCCACAGTGGTCACAAACTTTTTACTGTTTCTGTATCTTTGACCATCTCTACACTAGACTTTGCTATTCTCTGTTTAGCCGAGTAATTTTTGGAATCTCTATCACCCAACACCATGCTTTTCTTAAACTTCTTCTCTAATCCTATTATATAAACCCTTAATCTTCTTCACTCTTCATCGTCTTATCACTTCTTTTCCTACTCTTCTTCATCTATCATGTCTTCTTATCAAAAATCATCTTTCGACTACTCAAGACGACACCGAATGTTTATAATAGACACTTGGAGACACACCAGTCTTCTACCACCTTCACCTCCTCTATCACCCAACATTTCACCACCACATTATCCAAATATTGCCAATCCTCCATCTCTAACCTCTCAATTACCAAATCAAACTTGGGATCAAATCATGAATGAACTAAATCAACTTCATCACCTATCCAACATCATTGAAACCGAGCTTCAACGTGTAGCAAATGCTTCTACACAAACTCCTCAGTTGCCACCTTCACCATTAACAATCGTAATTCATCCTGCCACAAATGACCAACACACATTTCATTCTGGATTTAGTCATTGTTGCATGCACATCCGAACTCTCTTTTATAAGTTAAGAGATGACATTCATCGACTTGAGTCCCTCCTCACTCGTACACCAACTCAAGTTTATGCTCCACCCAACAATGCTTCACCAACGTCTCCTCTATCCCCTCTACATTAATGACCACCCATCCTTTGGTTAAAGCATCTCCTAGACATCAAGAATCAACTAGTCTAGCTCTAGTTTAGGATGTATCTTTATATTATGCTTCTATGTTTAATTTCTAGTCTTGTAATATTCATACTCTTCAAGTATGGATTTGCTTTATTATTATGAATGTATGATTTTCTATTATGGGTGGTTTGCATGCATATCTTTAGTTGGCTACTTCTTCTTTATTTAGCCATATCTTTATATTTGTCGTAATATTGCTACTAGTTAGAAATATATCTTGCACTTGTGATTCTAACTCAGTTTTGTAGTAATTGATCATAGTTCGATCCCTTGGCGCCCTAAACAAGGGGGATTATACATCAATGGGGAGCTTTAGCATTGTTGATTTCTGTCTCTTCTCAACTCGACGATCTACCTTTTTGGATTCGACAAAAAGGAAGAGAAATGGATTAAAACTCATTAATAACTTGTAAATTTTATTTTTATACAAAATGAGTTTATATTTTGTTATCATCAAAAATAGGGAGATTATTAATACAAATAATGTCTAAAAATGTTATTTATATTCTTCGACTCCTCTACGTTTTAAAGATGACAAAATATGAAAACATCTACGATAAAAATAAAAATTTACACCTTATTAATCGTAAACTTCCATTTTGACGTAAATCACTTGAGGTATGTATAAATAAATAATTAAACATGATTAGTGATCAAGAAAATAACTTTTCTTAAACATTACATTTCTACAAAAGTATTTATACAAAAATAAAAATATATAAAATATTTTTATTTTAAAGAAATGTTTTATTTCAATTATAAAAATTCAAGTCTGGGTTTCTTCCCAAAATGGAACCTTCTACACCATATTTTACCTTCTCAACTACATGACAAAAATGAGAGCGTCTACCTAGGGGCGGCCTCCTGATAGGTAGAACGATCCATAGATATTAGTTATATAAAGTGTTTATTTTCAAAATATAAAGCTTTTTCAAAAACACAATGTGCAAAATAAAAATACTTAGATGTATAGGGAGGTCCAAGGTTTGAACCCGAGACCTCTACCCTAACTGCCACGTATTTTAACACACACACCACACACCATCTCGCCCTTGGGTCTTTTGCGTTATAGCTTTGCAATATTTAATACTTAAGCTCATTTTTTCCCATTTTGCATTAATAAGCCGTAGCTTATTTGTTTTTTTCGTAGTTTATTTGATAAGCTAGCTTATCCAGCTTATTTTTCCTAGGATCTTCATAGCATTTAGGATTTTTGTGCATTTTTTCAGATTTTTCCAAATTAGTTTAGTATTTTTAATCATTTAATTCTATTTAAACCGTTTTTAATTCATATTAAATTAAATAAAAGTCAAAAAAATCTAATTCTTTTTTTGAAAATTTTCTTTTATCAAATAGGACTGTAGAAAAATCGATTTGCTTTCGTGGGGTTAAAATTTTAGATTTTGATTTTTAAAGAACGAGATTGAATCCCATTAACATTTTTCATGTTTTTAAGCTTAAATCGCTTTCGTCTTTGGTTTAGTTTTCTTAGTTCTTGCATTTTAGTCATTTAGGGTTTATTAAAAGTTAAAAAATCACTTTAGGATTAAATTTTGATAATTTAGGTCTTAAATCGTGTTTTTAGGATTCCCGTTATCATTTTAGTGATTTAGCCTTAATTACCTTCATTTTTAGATTGTCTTCCTTGATTTTCCCGTAGAATTAGAAAACAAATCAAAATCTTGTTGTATTCAAACATCAAATATCAAACCGACTCTCGACTCTCAAATTTGCATTCCTCGTTGGGAAAACGACCCGGGAATATTATACTACTCAGATTTCATTGATTTTCTTTCTTTAAACCTTATCAAGGGTCACTTGATTTGGTTTGATTAATATAAGTAGTATATTTATATATTATTTATATACGACCCTAAAGAACGAAGTCAAGCAACATAAGTTCTTTTGTGAGGGAGAAGGTGTCTTTTGTGCTTGTTCAAAAAGATTTGAATGAATCTAGGATACATCAAGAATTTTGACCTACTGTTTAAGTTTTCAGCATACCTTCAAAAATCATCTTAGAAAAGTTGAAAGTACTATTTGTTGCCAAGCAAATGATAGAAGTAGCTATGTTGCTACTGAACTGCTCCCAATCAGTCTTCTTAGGACTTAAGCAATGAAGAATAGTATGTATTAAGAATCTCCATTGAGGTGAAAAGTAACCCTTTTAAAAGGTTAACTTGTCAGAATCAGATGCATACCCCATAAGAGCAAGTTGCTTAAAAATTTTAGTATTAGGTAGTGAACTAATACCATCAGCATCTTCTAGCTTGAGATGCCTTCTTATTGATGCTTGAGTACTAGTCTTGACTCTTCCATCAATGGTAGCAGTTACCTCCATTTCTTCATTCTCTGATGTGCTTGCAGAGGTAGTTTCCCAAAACTGTTGAATGAGTGAAGTATAGATAGTAGGATTTTCTATAAGGGCATACTTGATATGACTTATAGTAAGAAAATCAATTATCTGATGAAAATTTTCACTTCCCTCTGATTTGTTCAAGAAAGCGACCATGTTGTGGGTATTACAGAATTCCAAATGAGCCATTAGTGAGTGAGTTGAGATAAGAATTATGGGTTTATGTTTGTTGATGAGAATATGAGAGTTTTGTAAAGTTAATTAATATTTTATAGAGAGCGCCTAGGGTTTTGATTTGACCGACTTAATAAGATTGAATCTTTATAAGGAAGAAATCTTATAAGATAAAGAAATATCAAGAATTTTCCAAATCATAGACCCCTATGAGCAAGTTGGTGGTGGAAATATCTCAATGGCTATTAATTAATTGAGAATATTCTGTTATACCTCAAACAGTACTAACGGTTATCCAGCAGCACTAATTTTAGCCTAACAGTATTAACTTTAAGCCTAGCCGTATTAACTTTACCTAACAACATTAAAATATGCCTAGCAGTACTAACTTAATACTGACAGTATAAAGTTTATGCCTAGCAGTATAAACTTCAATGCTGTTTCAACAAGCATTTCCATCATAGACTTAGATTCTCACAATCTCTCTTTCTATTTTTCATCTCACAATATCTCTCATTTCTTTTTCTTACTGAAACTCTTTGTCTGTTTTTCATACTCACATCTTTCTTTCTATTTTTAAGCTTACTAAATCACTCATTTATTTTGGCTCACCATATCACTCTTTCTATTTTTTATATCACAAATCTCTATATTCTTTTGAGCTCACCAATGCAGACAATTTTGTACAATGTGCCATCAATTCCATTAGTTGCATACTGTCCTCTCTACTTCCAAATGTGTTAACTTTTGAGAGAGGTGGATTGACATATTTAAATTATGTCCCCAAACCTAAGTTTATCATCAGAACACCGTCCCCAAAAATGGTAATCTTAAGCACTCTAGGACCACTACTGAACCAATTCCCTAAGTGACTTGGCTCATAAGTGTGCACATGGATAGGGTCATAATTTATTACAACGTCCCGCTCTGCTTTTAAGCTCGAAGCAGTAGTGCCATAGCCCTTTCCATTCTATCACCCAACACCTTTATGGGACAACCTCATCACCAACCTTTTTTAGGAGGACACTAGACCTGAGTAACATGGTGTCCCGACATTCCTTTGATTTTGCCTCGGTGTTTTGACACATCCACACCTTTTAATTGATGGCGGTACAATGTCCCTTATCATCAATTCTTACTGCATAAGACACTCATAAGCATCCCCTAAATTCAATACAATACTAAATATCGCTTAGCCCTGCAAATGGTTAGTCCAAAACCAAAAAATAACACAATCCAACAGTAAACCAAAAATACACAATCCAAAGTATTTTCTTGTTTAGCAGTTTTAATTATGACTAACAGTTTTAACTAGCAGTACTAATTATACTTAGCAGTATTAATATTTTCATTAACAGTTTTAACTATGTCTTCAATAATTATACAACAACATGCCTCTAATCATTACAAGCACACTAGAAAAGACTAGATAGACATGTAAGAATTCATGAGGATCCATATTTATGTATAACTCATGGATAAAAGTTATGAACTGTTAAACCTCAACTCAAACAATACTTTAGAGATTAAGTAACCCAATGCTAGCAATTAGAAAGTTAAAACAGCTAACGTCAAATGCTTTAGTGAGAAGATCTGCAACATTGTAGTCTGTGTGAATCTTGATTACTTGAATTAATCTTTTCTCATAAGAATCTCTGATGAAATGGTGCCTTATCTCTATGTGCTTAGTTTTGGAGTGAAACACTAGATTCTTCACAATAAAAATGGTGCTTTCATTATTAATATAAATCTTGGTGTTCATGAAGTTGAATCTTTAATCAAGCATTTGATTTTGGATCTAGAGCGCCTGTCCACAGCAATTAGCAACAGCAACATACTCTGCCTCAGTAGTAGAGTTGGCAACTATTGTCTGCTTCTTGCATTGCCATGAGATCAATCTCTTGCCAAGAAATTGACAACCTCTTGTTGTGGATTTCCTGTCAAGACTATCACCAGCATAATCACTATCTAAAAATGCTTCCAAGTCAAATGGTGAATCTCTAGGATACCAAAGGCCTAATTTAGATTGACCTTTTAAGTATCTAAAGATCCTCTTCACAGCATGAAGATGTGAAGTCTTTGGTGTAACTTGGAACCTTGCACAGGCACATACAACAAATATTATATCAGGCCTAAAAGCTGTTAAATACATCAATGATCCAATCATTGATCTGTATAAATGAACATCTACAACATTATCTAAGAATAGATCTGATACCACTTGTTCTTCACAGCTCTGATACCACTTGTTGATCCCAATGATTAGATCTTTAACTCTTTAGCTTGATACAAGGTTTAGTATCCTTGGACCTATTATACTCCTGATTTTCTAACATCTTAGATGAATTTACAAAACTTTCTATTGTAGGAGAAGCTGCAGTAGCTGCATTATATCCTAATCCAGTTTTAAACTTGTCACTAACTTGACTTTCCAGTAAATTATTCAAAGATTTAGATGAATTTTGAAACTTCTCTAAAGTTATCTTTAACTCATCTCTCTCTTTTTCTTCTTTTTCCAATTTCCTTTTGTTTTCAACTAAGGCATTATCTCTTAGTCTAACTTCAAGTTTTAAAACATTAATGCTCTCTTCAAACACAGCCTCATTTTTCTTATGGTGAGCTAGTCTAGCTTCAACTGACTCTAATTCTGCTTTATAAGATACTAAATTAAATTGAGACTTGTTGTAATCAAAATTTAAATTGTCATATTGTTCTTTAAGAGTAGCATAAGCTTTTACACATGATTTAAAACAAGAATCTACCTCAGAATCTGAACTAGAAGAACTTCCTGAAGATGTATGTGCCATTAAAGCAAAGTTTGTAGGATTCTCTTCTTCAGCTTGGTAGCTCCAATCATACCCTCCAATTCTATCTTGAGCAACCAATGCATTTTCATTGGGAGTTTCCACTGTCACAGTTCTTCTATTATTCTCTTTTTCTCTTTTCTCGTGATTCCTTAGAAGTCTACATTCTCTTGCAAAGTAACCAAATTTATGACAATTGTAGCACTTAACTTTTGACTTGTCAAATCCAACTCTTTTACCATTTACATCCAACTACCTGCCTGTCCTCTTGATGAGTCTCCTAGCTCTAATTGTCAGCATGGCCATTTCCCATTGTAGATCCATTTCTTCTAGGTCATCAAGATCAATTTGTTCTAGATCCTCTCTTGATATTTGAGGAGAATTATGCTGACTAGCTAGGAAAGCACAAATCACATCATCACTGAGGTTATCTCCAGATGTAGGACTACTTTGAGTATGAGCGGTACTAACTCCATAAGCAGTGTTATCTGCCTTATTTGTACTATTGTTGCTGTTAGTGCTGTTGGAAGACACAAAAGCCACATTTTGTGAATTTGACTTGTGTTTGTTGAATCTTTGAGTTTAAGCTCATATATCTTTAAGTTGTTGTACAAGTCATCTAAACTGATGGTTTCAATTTCCACTTTGTTCCTCCATATTAAAGCATGAGTCTTCCATTCAGATGGAAGACTTCTTAATAGTTTTAAGTTCATGTCCTCTTGAGAAATTGTTTCACCTTGGATCTTCAACTGACTAATAAGTTTTTGAAACCTATCAAAAGTTTGATCCATTGTTTCTGAGCTTGATCCTGAAAAGTTCTCATATTGTTGCTTGAGTAAAGTCCTCTAAACTTTCTTGGATTCCTTGTTACCTCAATACCTCTTCTCTATGGCTTCCATGAGCAATTTTGCATCCTTATATGAATGAAACTTCAGTTGATCCTTATTTGGGAGACCCATCAACAAAGTTCCTCTATCTTTCATCTCATTCCTCCTATCCTGCTTTTCTTCTGTAGTAGTAGGTTCATATTCTTGCTCAACTTCTCTAATTTTTCTTTTTAGCACTTTGTTGCCATTCAGAATTACTTCCCATATGGAGTAATCAGTCTGGAGGAAGTATTGTTCTATCCTCATTAACCAGAGATCATATTACCCTAGGTTAAGGATAGGAAGTTTTGCAGTCAGAGTTGTGGAAGTAGTTCCTGCCTCTATCTTATCACTAAGAGATAGATCTAGTAGAGATTGATTATTTCTTCTTATTCAAAGCTTCACAACAAGCTCTGATACCACTTGTTGATCCCAATGAATAGATCTTTAACTCCTTAGCTTGATGTAAGGTTTAGTATTATTTGATAAATCTAAAAGTACTAAGAATAAAACTTTGAGTGAATGATATAAACTATGCGGAATCTAGTTTATACCACTAAGAAGTATAACCAATAGAACAGTAATGTATGTTTGACAAAACAAAAAATATAACCAAAACAATAAGTTTCAATATATTTATACGAACACTCTTTAATAGTGTTAGGGTTTACAACCTTGAAGGTATGAGAACTACGAAAAACTAATATCTAAAACCATAACATAGGATCTCCTTTTATACACCAAGGAGTCCTTTACAAGATAACTACAAATCTTCTAAACTTCTAAAAGATATTAACATATCTTCTAATTATATAAGATATATACAATATAAGTCCATACATATCACAAAACACGTTTAACTCTTCATCAGTACTAATCTTCATGCAGCATATAAAGTTCTTCTTCACCAATATTAAGTTATTACTAACAGTTTAACTTTTACTCTACCAGTACTAACTAGTTAGTACTGTTAGTTATAATCTGAGCAGTACAAACTTTTTGACTTGGCAGTACTAAGTGTAAAGACCTTTAATTCCCAACAACTGTCACCATGGACCTGCTGGTGGCCATTATGGAGCCAACGCAACGGCTAGAAAGGTGTTTGAATGTGGTTTCTATTGGGCTATAATTTATAAGGATGCTCAGGAATTTGTAAAGGCATGTAATGCATGTCAGCGAGCAAGAAATATTTCCACCCGTAATGAAATGCCACAAAACTCTATACAAGTGTGTGAAGTTTTTAACATTTGAGGTATCGACTTCATGGGCCCTTTTCCAACCTCTTATGGGAATAAGTACATTCTAGTAGCAATCGACTATCTCTCGAAATGGGCTGAATCTCATGCTCTACCAACTAATGACGCTAGAGTGGTTGTCAAATTCTTGAAAAGGTTTTTCTCTCGATTAGGTACCCCTAAGGATTTAATAAGTGATATGGGAGGCCACTTCTGCAATCACCAATTAGAAAAGGCGTTACAACGTTATGGGGCGACTCATAGGTTTTCAACTGCATAACATCCTCAAACAAGTGGTCAAGTAGAGAATACTAATCGTGCCCTCAAATGGATTTTAGAGTAAACGATAGGAAGCAATCTAAAAAATTAGTCGAACAAACTAGATGATGCATTATGGGCATTTCGGACTGTTTCAAAACGCCTATCGATTCTACACCATTTAGGATGGTTTAAGGTAAGGCATGTCATCAACCCGTTGAAATCGAACACAAGGCATTTTGTGCATTGAAAATGTGCAACATGGATCTTTATGAAGTAGGTGTGGAAAGAAACAATCAACTTAGTGAGTTGGAAGAGTTAAGGCTTCAAACCTATGAGACTTCCAAGACGTATAAAGAGCGTACGAAGAAGTGGCATGATAATCGTCTAAAGGAGAAGAAATAATTCCAAACGGGTGATCGTGTACTTCTCTTTAACTTAAGATTAAAACTATTTCTGGGAAAACTTAAGTCAAGATGGTCCGGTCCTTTTACGGTGAAACAATCATATCCATATGGAACTATTACGTTATTAAACCGTGATGGAGCAAGCTTTAAGGTGAATGGCCTTAGGGTAAAACATTATCATGAGGAACCATTTAATCAAAATGGCAAGGAAAGCCTTGTCGTGGGTTAAAAGAAATTTATCTAAAAGGGCGAGTCTAGCTAAAAGACTCAATAATAAAGAAACGCACTTATTGGGAGGCAACATAATCCTTTATTTTCTTGCATTTTAGGTGTGTCTTGTGTGTTTGTTTGAGTCATATGATTGTGTTAACTATTTTTGTGGTTTCTACAAGAAATAACTACTGGGAGCTTGCGTGCAGGAATTTTTAAAGAAAAGAAAAAAAAATTCTTCTTTATAGACCCTGGAGACGGCGTCAGGATTAATCCTGATGGCGTCGCCAGGTCTGCTACAGGAAAATTTGATTTTTAATTAATTTTTGATAAATTAATCTTGTATAATTTTTGGAATTTGTAATTTTCCTAAAAACCTGCAGAAAACCACAATTACATTAACACACTCATCCTATCTTTATTGCTTTCATAGAGTCTAAACCTAGTTAATGAGGTTGTATTTATCATTCACCCGTGGATTTTAAGCTTGGTGTAGTTGTCTTTGTCTTTGATTTATAGGTTATATTTGATAAGAAGAGCTTGGAAGTTCTTAGGAAGTTTCATTGGATGATTCTTGGAGGATGATTTAACCAGTTATCGTATGTTTCTTCTCCATTTATTGAGCAAATCAGGGGAGTACTAGTTTCTTTTACTTGTTTTCTTTTCCATTTATTCATTTTTACGGGTACTTCTATAAAACATTAGGGACAATGTTCAACTTAAGTGCAGGGGGGAAAATAAGCCTTAGAAACTATTCCTTTATTTGCCATTTGCTTGTTCCTTAAAATGATAGGTAATATATCAAAACATAGCATAAAAAGGTTATTTTGACCAAAATTTAATTTTTTTTATGACACATACCGATGAAAACCAAGTATTAATAGCGTCTCGTGGATAGGAATGTATATGACTAGCAAAAGAACCCTCAAAATTCCACCCTAAAAATGCGAGGTTCGCCTTTAGATCTTTAGGAATTCGGGTATCCATTATTGATACCCAAGATAATTTGTACCTTTAGCTTTCTCCAGTTAAGGTTTGAGTGCAGTCATATGTGTCTATTCTTTCATTACGGATGTGTACATATGGTCTTTGTCGCCTTTTCTGGAGCATTGGTATCGGTATTAAATTATATGATTACACCAGTAGTATATTAAATTATAGAACTTGTTTTTGTGATGCATCCCGAGACCGCATAGGGAGAACTTGGATTTGCTAGATAAGAGGCACTAGGATTAACCCATGTTATAAACCTGTAATTGTTATGATGGTCACCTCGATCATATAACTATCCCACACCCTTGCCATGCACTCATTTTTAGTACAGGATACCCCTAATACACCCCTCCGAGCCTCTCCTTTTTCATGGTTCTCGTAATTTTCTAGTAAAGCCAGACTATTAATGAAGAGTATTGTCAACCCTTAAACCAATTGTTACACCCAAATCGTCTTAGCCTACCTTATATGTACTTGCTTTTAGTACATTATTTTTTTAACCCAAGTTAATTATTTGAGTACACGGTTGCTAAGTCCTTATCCTTGTAAATATTGTTTTGGGACGATTGGGATTCATGGTAGTATTCATCTTATGAAGAATTGGGGAAGAAGTAATTTATTACCCCCAATAGAGCTTAATAAGCTCCATGTTATGTTGATCCACCTCAATTCGGGTCATTAGTTAGATTGTAAATATCGAGTATGTAAAAGTTCAAGTGTAGGGGTGTATCTATAAACCCCCATTATGTATTATATGTTTAAGGAATGGCAGGGCAAAAGTGTACGAAAAAAATGTATATAAAAAAGTGATAAAAACTGTGCGGGCTGCCATTTGCTTATGTTTATGTTAATCATAGAGTCTAGAAAAGAAAAAGAAAGATTGATGTAGAGTTGTGTATCTTTGTCCGAGTCTTGGCTTAGCAACTAAATCAGCGTGTATTCTTATAAATAATTAGCTAACCCTTTCACCCTAAATTCACCCAAAAGCCACCCAAATATATCTCATCCGTTTCTGTTTCCGTTAATGTTATCTTACACCTACACCCCATAACCCTTAAAAAGACCTCTTTGACAGTAATGACCAGTACTTGCGCCTAGCGGTGGAGGTTTTGATCCTCTACCAAGCCTATGGTAATTTATATGCTATGATAGGTAATGAGTGTTGATTTTTCATTTTCCATAATTGTTATAATTTATTATACACCCGAGTGAAAGAGAGAATCTCAAACACTTATGTAAGGTGCTAGTATATACTTTCCGTGCTTTTAATTACAAGGTCTAGAAGGTTGTGTTGTAAAATGCTTTTAAAGAGTAGGTTAAATGACACCAATATTGCTATTTTCTAGGTAGAAAAGCCCATTTGCTTGAGGACAAGCAAATCCCAAGTGTAGGTGTATTTGATGAGGTGTCATTTTATACACTTTTTCGGGGTCATTTAACCCCTTAAATCATGCAAATATGCCCAGATTATGTGATTAAACATTTGTTTTTAGGTTTTTAGCACTTGGATGGCATTTGGAGGAAATATACGTGACTTGGGCACATTTGGAGAAGAGATAGACAAGACTATGGACGTACACCATATCCTTAAAGAAGTTATGCATATAGAGTGTGGAGACGGCATCGCGAGTTTAAAGCGACTACGTCCGGACGTTTAAAGCGATGGCGTCACAGATTTGATGATGGCGTCAGAATGTATCCGACCTAAAGAAACCCTAAAAGATTCGGCGTCACAAGATAAAGAAGACTATTCCATTTTCGCGTGAAGTGTCAGATATTGTTTTGATCATAACTCCTTCATACGAACTTGGATTTTGACGATTCAACAGCCCACACAATCGCAGCGAGAAAATCTACAACTTTGCGAAAGATCACAGCACGATGGCATTGGTATTTTTCTAGACGGCATTAGGAGGGACTGAGTTAGGGATTTTCCTATAAATACAACTTATAACTTTGTTTTTTGTAAGCTTGAAACCCTAAAACCGATTTTGGCAACTTTGGAGGCTGTTTTCCCTTGTTTTTCATGGTGTAATACCATCCCATAACATCATACGATTCCGGGTTTGTCTTATTAATTCTCATAACATGATGAACTCCAATTACATGATTATTATGTCTTATGGTTTGATTTATGCTATGTTAGGCTAAATCTCTTTTGTGTTTGCTTAGATGTAACAACCCCTATATATGTGTGTATGTTTATAATGATGAATCATGGTATGATTATTAATATTATGCATGTTTGATCAAAGATCCATGTGTTTACATACAAGAATCATTAAATTCATTGGTAATAAACTAGTATTACATTATTAGGCAATCTTAACATGGAATTGGTTTATTCTTGGTCATTTAGCAACCTAAGTTGGATAAATTAGGTTGCCATTTGTACGTAAGTGTGTGTTAGTTAGTCAAAAGAGCAACCTCTAGGCTAATTAGTGATACTTGGAAACCTAAGATCACATAGGTCGAATTTTGTATGATATTGATAGTCCTAATGTTTTATGCTTATGTTTATGTCCGATTGAGCAACCTCATAGACATTGGCCATAGGTATAAAAGGGCAAGGGGATGTGAATGCTTAACCAAGCCATTTAATATTCATCATAGAACTGGTTAATTAATTATTCTTCAAAATTAAACACACGTATATAGGGGACGTAAATTCTAAGTGAACACATTTTGCTTCTCTTGAATTTTCTTTAATTCGTTGTTATTTTATCTTTATTCAAGTAGTTTAAGTTAGTCAAAAACCCCTATCTTAATTATTCAATCAATCCCCATGATTTACCTATACTACACTACAACGGTTAGGTCCACTACCTAGGAGGATTGTAAAACTTTTGTGGTTTTGCAAAATTATGCATCAGTTGCCTTTGGACAGATTGTGACCATCGTAGTTTCTGAGCATTTACTTCATACGAAGCCAAGCATCGGTTAGAGATTCATTTTCATGTTTAGAAAAGGCTCGGATTTCTCTTAGGAGTCGATCGAAAAGAGATAGGTAAAAGAATCGGTTAATAAAAGCAGATCGAAGTTCATCCCACGTTTCGATAGTTCCTTCATTGAGTTTGTTCATCCATGTTTTTGCTTCTCCAGTGAGTGATAGGGGAAACATCATCAGCTGGACACCTTCATTCTCGGTGTCTCTGTATTTAAACATATCACATATTCCAAGGAATTCATAAATATGTTTGTGAGGATTGTTTTTGGTTATTCCATCGAATTGATTTCCTTTGATGAGAGTCAAGTGATTACCTTTAATAGCAAATTCGTTTGCGGTTTTAAGAATGGTGATTGCGGAATTGGAAGTCAGAGCGACAACACGGTCGGCAGCCCACATGGGTTCGTCATCTATTGGATCATAATTTCAAAGAATATCAAGGAAGTGACAAAAATAATTAATGTCGAGAATTGGCGGATAGACAATTCTCAAGTGTTGAGGTGGATTCTTTCTTTGTTCGAATGTAACTCTTCTGTTTCGTCGACGGAGTCTTCGATTCAGAGTACGTTCAGGTTCAGGTAATGGTTCAACAAGTTCAGAGTTGGAAGCACGTGTATGCATCTAAGGGAGAATTTGTTAGGGTCAGTTTGCCAGAAAACTATACGGCGATTTGAAAAGGGGGAATGTTAAAAATTATTTTTAAAGGTTTGATTACAGAATAGCTTTGAAATCCTCGGCAACGGCGCCAAAAACTTTTGATGTGTTTCGAAAGCTTTAAATTTATAAGACTAAGATTACCGTTTATTAGAAGGAAATACACGGATTAAAGTATAACCCACATATGTAGTATAATCTTTTTAGGTAATACTAGGTCGTCCACAGGGATTTGCGTAGTGTCAAATAATCAGAATAAAAATAAAAGTTAACAGACTTAAAGTAAACTGGACTGGATTCAATAATGATAAAGATGACTACTCGGATAATTTTATATAATTCATAAGCAATGGTGATAGTTACGATCTTAGATTTGGACTTTAATTTATAAAAAAAGTATTTTCTCGTCAGAAAACATTTTCACAAATTAACTTGTCTAGCTTAAGACTTATATTTAGTTAACTCGATTAGATGTGTCACTAAAATAATCCAGCTACTATTATATCAAATCTATATTTTTATCAAATAACATTAGTGGATTTCTCGTCACAGACGATAAAGATCATAGACAAATCTTTAAAACTATATATATCACAACGAATATTTTGACCTATACCGGTGTGAGTATATAATCAAAATTGATAATCATAGTTGATAAGATTAGACACGATAGGATTATAACATAAGCTTAAGATTAAAAAGATCATATTTATACCAAGATTTAATTAATAAACAAGAAACACACTATATCCGGATAAGAATATGGATCAAAATTCTCCCCGTAACAAGTATAGAAACGAAGTACAACCTTTTATTCTTCTAAATCTATGATATTCTTCTTCGTTCTTCGTGGTTTGATCTTCAATCATCAAAGGTTTATGGTGTTTTTAGAATGAAGGATTGGAGATATGATGAATTGGTCATGTGTAAGATGAATGTAATAAAGTATGTAAGTATGAGATGATGAAATGTGTGTGAAATTCATCCCAATTTATAGGCTAAGTTTAGGGTAAAAGTACGGCGCACACAAAAGATTGTATGGTGAACTTAGGGTAGAAATGAGAAGAGTATTTAATTTTAATTAAGAAGTGCGGGGCACATGAAATATTATGCGGCGTACTTGGGGTATAAATGCAATCTTCATTTAGTTGACTTTAATTCATGGAATAATTGAGAAGTGCGGCGCACTTAGGGTAAGTGTGGCGTACTTATGTCTTTTTCAGCCTAGAGTTCTTTTCTTTTCTTCTAACTTGCTTTCCAATAATCAAAAACACTTGAACTTTATTTCTTTTGAGTCCGGGATGACTTCAAGTGAACCTGCACATAATTTATGCTATTAAGTATCGAAAGTTCACGAGAAATGATAAATTATATATAAATAATGCCGCTAAAAACATGTATAATTTAGGCGTTATCACTACTGCATATTATAATCAAAACCGTTCCCTAATTCATACCTGGTACGATAAGAGTCCATATGACCTACTCAGAGGTCACAAACCAGAACTAAAGTATCTTTATGTTTTTGGTGCCTTATGTTATCCAACAAATGATTTTGAGGATCTTAGGAAACTTTAGCCTAAAGCAGACATTAGGATCGTCATCGACCTTTAACCATCCAAGAAGGCGTACCGGATCTACAACAAAAGGACCAGACAAATAATGGTAAAAATGAACGTACAATTTGATGAACTTACTCAAATGGCTTCAAAATAACACAGTTTAGGACTCGATCTTCATGGTTTGACTTCTAGACGCATTAGTTTAGGACTCGTGCTTAACCGACAGTAACACATTTACCAATTCGTTTGCTCCTCCAAACACCAGCTCAGCTGAGTCATCTTTACGGATTGTTGATACTTCAAACATGCACACTTTCCAATCTATCCTCATTTCCACTAGAACTCTACTTCCATAAGATACAGCCGGAGCGTCTTCCTCTACTACCATTGATAAAGAAGCTTCCTCTCTAAGTAATTTACCCAACATTGAAGCAACAAACTCACCACTTAAATCTACAAATGTTGAAACAAATGCAAAAGTTACAAAGTTTGACAGTGACACATTTACCAATTCGTTTGCTCCTCCAAACACCAGCTCAGCTGAGTCATCTTTACGGATTGTTGATACTTCAAACATGCACACTTTCCAACAACCTCCAATTTACATAAAAAGATGGACAAAAGATCATTCATTAGTAACAACCATCGACGATCCATCAAAACCTGTTTCTACAAGGCGTCAACTCTCTACCGATACTTTATGGTGCTATTTCCATGCTTTATTAGCCAAAGCAGAGCCGAAGAATTACAAAGAAGCAATGGAAAATTCCTGCTGGATCAAAGCTATGCAAGAGGAAATCCATGAATTTGAGCGGCTTGAAGTATAAGAATTAGTACCAAGACCAGACAGAGCTATGATTATCAATCTAAAGTGGATCTTCAAAGTGAAACTTGATGAATATGGTGGTGTTTTGAAAATAAAGCTTGATTAGTTGCTAAAGGTTATCGTCAGGAAGAGGGGATCGACTTTGAAGAATTGTTTGCACCAGTTGCTCGCATTGAAGCTATCAGAATATTGTTAGCATATGCTGCACATAAGAATATTGTAGTCTTTCAGATGGATGTAAAGACGGCATTTATGAACGGGATTTTAAAAAGGAGGTGTACGTAAGTCAACCAGAAGGGTTTGTTAATCAAGAAAATCCGAATCATGTATTCTAATTAAAGAAAGCACTTTATGGTTTAAAATAAGCTTCTCGCGCATGGTACGACCTGAATCTGATTTCCATCTTTGAGCTCAGAAGTTACAATCGTCTCCTCATTAGGCTATTTTTTTAAAAGTATAGCTGACTCTTGACACCCTGATTTTCATTTCTCATTTTCGAATGACTATCCCATTCCATCCAACGTTGTTTACTCGAAAGGAAGTAAATGATCTCACACTGGTACAAATCTATGTTGACGACATAATTTTTTCTTCCACTAATCCAATCTTTTGTGATAAATTTGCAAAATTAATGAGCAAACATTTTAAGATGTTAATGATGGGACAAATATCATTTTTTCTAGGACTTTAAATTTCACAAAGTCTCATAGGCATCTTCATTAATCAATCTAAATACGCTCAAAAAGTATGGTTTAGAAAAATGTGACGCTGTTGACATCCTATGGTGGGACAGTCAAAACTGGATGAGGATCCAAACGAGACTCCGGTTGACCCTACTCGTTATAGAGGAATGGTCGGATCCTTTATGTACCTCACAGCCAGTCGCCCTGACCTAGTGTTTGTCGTCTGCATGTGTGCTCGGTGCCAGACAAAGCCTACCGAAAAGCACTTAACTATGGTTAAACGAGTTTTTCGGTAGCTGAAAGGAACCATTAATATGGGTGTGTGGTATCCAAAGGACACCAGTTTTAATCTCACATATTTTGCAAATGCTGACCATGCAGGTTACCAAGATTCAAGACATAGTTCATCGGATAGTGCACAGTTCCTGGGAGAAAAGCTAGTCAGCTGGTCATCCAAGAAACAGAAGTGTACCACAATATCAACAACTAAAGCTGAGTATATATCCTTGTCCGGTTGTTTTGCTCAAATCATATGTATGCGTTCCTAGTTAACTGACTATGGATTTAACTTCAACAAGATCCCATTGTACCCCGACTTAAAAAGCGCCATTGCTTTATCTTGCAACACCGTGCAACACTCCAGGACGAAACACATCGCAATTCGCTACCACTTTATTAAAGAGCAAGTTGAAAATGTGGCTGTCCAGCTATACTTTGTTAAGACCGATTATCAGCTGGCAGATATCTTCACTAAAGCACTCGCGAGAGAACGCTTTGAATTTCTGATTAATCGCCTCGGTATGCAAAGCATCACATCGAAAGAGCTGAACCGTCTTGCAGAGTCAGACAAAGAGTAATTATGATTACTACTTCTTGTATCAATTGTACTATAAGTAGATTAGTTTATAAAATAATAACGACAAAAAGATTTTTCATTTTTAAAAAAAATTCAAAACCAAAATACAAAAATATAAAATTTCAAAAACAAAATATAAAATCAGAATATTTCAAAAACCATAAAAAAATTCTCGACATGTCTTTTAAAATCGATAATATCTATGACCATAGAAATGTCATTCAATAACGACACGGGATTGTAGATAAAGTTCAACTAAAAGTTTAAAACATTTTATAACATGTCTTCTCAAATTTTCTAATGGCTTGTTATTAAATATCAGATAACAACCCGGTCCCTAAAGAAAAGGAAATTGTACGCTTCAGTGCAGTTATCCTTAACAACGAAAGGAGAAGACTTTTTGGTCTTGAGTTTAAATATTCAAAACATTCCATGTTCTAAAACTCAAGAATATGACTTGTGTATATTTTGATACACAAATCGCGCTTTCTAAAAAGAAAAATGTACGACAAAAAGTGCATTTTATCCTTAAAAAGATAAATTTTCTTTATCTCGAGCAATTTTCCTCAACATGTGTCTATTAAACATGCTCGAGTTAAACAATTTTTTCAAAAAATGCTGGAAATAAAATCAGAATCAGTTTTGTCATTTAAAATGGAAAATATTTTCAAAAAAATTCGAACGCTCGAATAAATCCAAGAAATCTTTAAATAGACTACGGTCTTTGTTCGAGGAGGATAACGAGCTTTTATATGAAAATTCTCAAAAATGTTCAAAAATAATTCATTAGTATTGGGAAAAACGATCCAGAAATTTTGAACGCTCAAACAAATTCTACAGCTCTTTAAATAGAATACGGGTATTTGTTTGAGGGGGAGAAATTATTTTCAGAAAATTAATTTTTTCAAAATTAATTGTGAAAAATAATTTTGGAAACGTGTTTAAGATAATTAATTGGTCATCGTTTGAGGGGGAGTTAACAAGATTAACTCCAGGACTAAAGTTTGCAAAATAGGTTTAAAACTTAAGGGTAATTAGTGTAACTTTAATTAGTTATATATCTTTAGGACCTAAAATGCTAACTAGTTTTATATTTAAAGTGTTAGGGGTCTTGCTTAAACTTTTGGCTTAGTTTAAATGAGTTTAAAACCCCTAGGGACTAATATTGCCAAAAATCAAATTCTCTCCCTTTTAATAAACCCCCAACCGAACCATAACACACACAACACATTTTTACCAAAAATTTTCTCCTCCCTATTTCTTTCTCTCCTGATGATCGGCTAGCACCACAAGACCAAACAAGAAACCATTTTTGATCAACGGTAAAACACAAAAGTCATTAATAATCATCTTCTAATCACTCTTGTAATAAAGAATTATCTCATCTTTTCACAAATCTTGAAAAATCAAAGTTCTTGATTTAGCGTTCACAAAAATTAAAAGTGCTTAGATGTTAATTTTTCATGAGGGATTTTGTAGATAATGATGTTAATAGACTAGTGTTAACTCGAATTTAAGTGAATCATTGTTAAAGTTGATCAAAAAGGGGTGTTTGGTGTGTGTTTCCCAACCGAACCACTTAAATGGTGTGTTTGTTTTGATTGTTTGAATGTAATTTGTTGTTTTGTTAGCTTAATATGATTAACATTGCTAGTTGGTAACAAAAAGGTTCAATCTTTAAGCCTTAAACACAAAGACTAGAGATTTTTAAAGGTGAAGACAAAGTGTTTGATGAAATGTTTGTGAAGACTTTGGTGAAATTGGAAGACTCAAGACTTAAAGACCTTAAAGACAAAGACTTAAAGTCTAAAACCGAGCAAAAATGAGTCAATCTCATGGATCAGTTAAACCTTGCCATCCAATCCACCATGGATCGACTAGCCAAGACCAACCGACCTACGAAAGTCGGTCAGTCAAGGCCAAACGACCCATGTTGGTTGGTCACCAAGGTTCAACTGAACCTCGCCTCGGTTAGTTACCTTGGTTCGATTACACCTTCGTGATTCGTTTTCCATTGGTCCAATTCCAAGCCCACTAAAGCCCATTAGTTGAAACCAAAAATTGTCTTGGCCCATTTAAAGCCCAATAAGACTTCTAGCCCGTTTCAAGCCCAATATCATTTTGCCCAATGTCTAAGCCCACCGTTTCATAATTATTTGACCCAGTTTAAAGGCACATTGGACCGAGACCAAGTTTGACTTTTGTTTGACCCTCGTCTCGCGTTTGACCAAAACGATATATTTTTCACAATTTTTATTAATAAAACACTAAAAGATTCGAAATTTTAAATATCAAAATGAAAAGGTTCAAAAACTTCACAAACTCTAAAAGTGTTTAAAACTTAATCATTTTTTCAAAAAGAATATACTAATGTTTTCAAAATCACAAAAATGAACGAATTATTTAATTGAGTATTAAAACGGATATATTTAATTGTGTAAATTTTATACGATTTTTTAAATATCTCGTAAAATTAAATCTCAAAACCTTGAACTTAGATGATTAGATCGTTGACTTAGTTTGACCTTGTCTATGGATTTTGACCATTGACTTTGATTGTGTCGTTGACCATTGACCGTTGACTTTGACCGTTGACCAAGTTTGACTTTCATAATCCCGTGCTTATTAAGTTCTTTTGATATGAAATTGATTATGTGCTCACATGTTTGAATACTCGTTCTATCTGTTATCTGTGAAAAATGTCAAAAATAGTTTATCAAATATTTCTATATTGAAAAACTAGTTAGTGATCTACATTGTAGAGAAATGTCGTTTAAAGATAAAAAATAATTTGAAATAAACTATCTTTCTCATTAAATGTGTTATATTGGATATTTCTCTCGTAAATTTCACCACAGTGCACTAGGGTATTATTTATAATACTCATGGTCGATCTTCGGATTAACCACACTAGTAACGTGGATTACTATACTAGTATTTGTACTACGTCTGGTATTCCGGAGGCACTTAATCTGTACGAGATATTTTCCAAAAATAAAAGTAACGATGTGTCCAAATTTTATAAACTTTTTTGCTACAAATTTTTACACGTCATCATCTATTGATTTTCAAAATAACACAATGCCTTTGCAAACTGAATTTCCACGAAAAAAGTTCTTTTGAGTCTACTTTGAAATAATCTGACTAAGAGTTACTGATAAATCAAGATGGCTGTTAGGGCTAGTTATCACCTAAAAACTGATAATGTATCCCTTTAGAAAATCAGTGTATCTTCGGGGCTCAAAGTCATTTTACTAAAAGGAAAACTCATTCTCTTGCGAAACAATCATTTTCTAAAAAGTTTTTCTTCCATACAAATGATGTTATTTCCCTAAAGATTAGTCAAGATTAACACTTTTTAAAGCATGAGAAAATTAAAATTCTCGTTCATTCTTCCATCTTTTATCTCGTAGAAATAGTATCCCAGAACATAATTTTAAGTGACGATAACTAAAAACAGAAAGAGAGGTTAAAATCGTATGTGAAAAGAAAAGAGCATATGTCTTGTGTCAGCAAAAGCAAGAATAAAGGCACATGAGAAAGAAAACGACATAAGTATGGACAAAAAGAAATGTCCATCCATACAAAACAGACAGAGTGAAAAAAAACAGAAATAAGTTTGTATTCATGTGAAACTAATCAAAGTTTGAATCTTATTCTCAGAATTCAACATGTCAAGAACAAATTCTCAAGCTAAAATTGTTTCTGAAGAACAACTGGTTCCTCGTGCTAACAGACTTGTCATCAAGAAGAACAACCAGCGTGTCGCTTCAGATTCACATATCACCGATACCATGCTGAGATTTATGTTGAAATTCTAAGACACCAGAAGCTATACAAACCGGTTTCCTTTATTACAATTGTATCGATCATCTACTTACACTAGATTTGGACAACCATCAATCACAACAAAAACAACCATACATTCACTTTTGAACTAGACAATTACATTTTCACTCTCACACCTAGACTACTCAGTATTGTATTACAGATGCCTCCACCTGATCCCTACAACACTTACACATCCAACCTCCCTTAGAAATTCAGATTCTTGAATTCATTAAGACACTTGGTTATGATGAAGATCCCGAAACAAAGTTGATTGCCGTTTCAAAAATGGTCACCACAAGACTTCATCAACCATGAAGAGCTATTCTGAGTGTACTTAATAGATGTATTACGAGAAAACACTCAAGCTGGGACACAGTTAGACTTCCAATACTTCATATATTATGCGTATTGTTCACTCTGCCAATTTGGATTTCACATCATTAATTTGAGACAAATTTGAATGGAAAACAATTAAAAGATCATCCAGACCATAAAAATGTCTAACATGTTGTACACTCGCTTCACCAAGCTTATCATTTACTACCTTCTTTCACTAAACAAGAGTATTCCTCGCAGATCAGACTCTAAGTTACATAGTTCACAAGATGATCATCGCATAACCAAATTGTTAAACATAACTAACGGTGACTACAAGTTTGGAATGGATGTTCCCGATGCTTTGATCAGTGATGCAATCAAGAAGAAGGCAGGGTACAAGTATTATATGGCTAAGAATGTGGAAAGTGAGAAAGCTAAAATTGTTGATGAACCAGAAGAGCAACACATATCTCCATTCAAAAGTGGAAGAGGATAAGGTTTTATGTGTTATTGTGATCACGTAGCGAATGTTTCCAACAAACTCAAGAAAGACACTATGCCAAGGAAAACAACATCTCTTACTATAACTGAAGAAATAGTTGTAGGTAAACTTGCAAACTCCATCAGTATTTAAGAACCGCGCTCTCAACGACGTCAAAGGAGTAAATTGACAATTGACAGCAAAACTGACGAAGTTGTTGCAGACATGTATAATGAGTGGAGATAGAAACTCAAAGGTCCCGCAGTTAAAGATCCAGCAGTTCAGTCATTGTTAGACTTACGGAAAGGATCAAAAGCAAGCAGACTTGAGAGTTTAAGGCAAAAGAAGCAAGCAGTTGCAGGAGAAGGATCGAGTGCTACTAACAACAAATACTATTCTTCATCAGATACTAACAAAAATCTACTCTTCAAGTTCAGACAAAACAGAGGAAAGTGCAAATGAAACTGACGATGTTGACGAATCTGATATGGATTTATCTAATAATAATCCACACGGAGATGATGATGCTATAAGGTATCGAGTGTTCATGCATAACCAGTCTACTGCAACACCCAATTCTACCTACCTTAGTCTGACGGTTACAAGTTCCTCACTAGACTTAATTCAAACCTTGCTAGATGAAACATCTGCAAATGAATTGACATATTTTATGAGTCATCAAGTGTATATTGATGCTCAAACAACCTTAGTGGTGCATAACCCAGAGGGAAATCCTAAGCTAACATGCTATATATCAGGTGCATCTGAAGTACCACTTGGTACACATATAGATTTTCTAGCAATAAAAACTTTAATGCATGAAATTTTCCAAGACGAGAATGCTCATCATATATCATCTCTACCAGCAAAGAAAATTCCTTATCCAACAAAAACACCCTTTTTGGGACTTAAAGACTTCAAGATGATTCTTAGAGTTACTACTGCTTAGGTATATATTAGTGCTGTCAGGCATAACTTAGTACTGTTGGTGATACTAATGAAAATTATGCTAAGTAGTTAGTGCTGCTAGTAGTAACGTTAAGACTGCTAGTACACAGTTACTACTGTTAGTATATATTAGTACTGCTAGTACTAATGGTACTACTGCTTATGTTTATCAGTACTGCTGGTACAAAAGTTTATGCTGCTGGATTACAACTGCTAGAAGAATTACTACTGTCAGAAGGATAAAGACGAGTAAAGAGATAAGGATTGTTTGGAGAACAAGAATACTTACGAAGATAAGTATTGAGTTATTTTTGTAAAAGATATGTATAATGTATTTGTTTAAGAGATTACGTTTTCTTTTAGAAAAGATCATGATATCTTAGGAAAGTATTGTAAGCCTTGTAGGACTCCTTGGTCTATAAAAGGAGGCTCTAGGGGCATTAGTTGATATACAAGTTTTCATAGTTGTGAAGTCGATTAAAAAGCTTCAAGGTTGTAAACCCTAGTACTAGTGAAGAGTACTCGTATTATTGATCTAATAATATTGGAGCGTTTGGTTATATCTTTGTTCATTCACAATTACTGTTTTATTCATAATACTTCTAGATATTAAGGTGTAGATTCCGCATACACTTTAGTATACATACAAAGTTTCTACAACAAGTTATTTTGGATTTATCCAAGGTAATTTAACCTTAGACAAGCTAAGGAATCGATCAAGGATTGGGATCAACAAGTGGTATCAGAGCTTTTGCTTTGAGAAACTTTGATCTAGAAGTCATGGAATTTGAATCTGCACATAGTAATACTACTGCTAAGCTACCCATACCCAAACTAGGTGAGTATGAGATGTGGGTGATAAGAATCAAGTAGTACTTCCAGGTACAAAACTATGCTCTATGGGAGGTCATAGCGAATGGTAACTCATGGGTATCTATACCACAAACAGAACAAGAGAATGGTACTTCAGTTACAAAGATGTCAGTACCTGTAACTGCTGAAGAAAAGACCAACAAGAAGAATGATGTGAAGGCTAGAAGCTTGCTACTCATGGCTCTTCCTAGTGAACATCAACTTACTTTCAGTTAGTACAATGATGCTAAAACAATGTTTGCTGCAATCGAAACACGATTTAGAGGTAATGAAGCCACTAAGAAAACACAGAAGACACTTTTGAAGCAACAATATGAAAATTTTATTACATCAAGCACAGAGTCTCTTGACTCTATCTTTAACAGGCTCCAGAAGATTGTTAGTAGGCTTGTAATTTTGGGTGTAGTCATCACCAAGAAGACTTAAATTCAAATTTTTTGAGAAGCTTGCCCCCTGAGTGGAATACTCATGTTATAGTCTGGATGAATAAGGCTAAAATTGAAACAATGAGCATCGATGATTTGTACAACAACTTCAAAATTGTTGAACAAAGTGTAAAGAAATCTGTTGGTGCAAGTAGTGGTGCTCAAAACTTGGACTTTTTGACTGCTCTAAGCACTAGCAGTACTAATGATGTTAATACTGCTAAACCTGCATATGAAGTTAGTACTGTTACGCCTAATGTTACCACTCGCAAGTCCATAGAGTTATACTGCTAGCTATCAGTGATAATGTTTGTGTATGCTTCAATGGTTTGATATCGCCAATGGTTCTAATACTTCTTCAGCAATACTTAAGAGCAAATTCAAGAAGATGATCTAGAAGAAATAGAATAGAAGTGCACTCTCTCTGCTAAGTATGAGGGCAAAGAGGTACTTTCAGAGAACAGGAAAGAAAATATTCATTAATGGTAATGATACTACTGGGTATGATAAATCCAAGGTAGAGTGTTTCAACTGTCACAAGATGGGACACTTTGCTAGGGAGTGTAGAGCACCAAGGAACAAAAAGGGTCAGTTAAGAAATCAAGACAACACTAGGATGCATAGAAACAATGAAGACACATCTTCAAAGACAATGTTGGCTATAGATGGTGTAGGTTTTGACTGGAGTGATATGGCAGAAGAACATTGCTCTAATGGCTTTTTCAGACTCTAAGGTATACAATGATAAAACTTGCTCTAAAACTTGTCTGAAAAACTATGAAACTCTTAAGAAAATAGTTGTGATTGATTTGAATATGATAAGCTTAATCAAACTGAATTTATAGCAGCTACTTATAAAAGAGGTTTAGCAATTGTAGAAGAACAACTTATCACATATAGAAAGAATGAGGTTCTTTTTAGTAAAGAAGTTGCAGTTCTTAAAAGGGAAGTAGCTTGTAAAGACTATGAAATAAATGTGCTTAAACGTGAGTTTGAAAAAGTTAAGCAAAAAAAAAAGAGGGCATTGAATTTAAAATTGAGAAATTTCATAATGCCTCAAAGAGCCTAAACAAGTTGTTAGAGAGTTAGATAACTGACAAAAGGAAAAAGGGTTTGGGGTATAATGTTGTTCCTCCACCCTATTCTTTAATCTATAATCGACCTAAAAAGCTTGATTTGTCTTATTCTGGTCTTGATGAATTCAAAAGTTATGGTTCTAAGGATAGTAAGCAAGAGTCTAACATTGTTTGTGATAAAAAAATTAGATGATTCTAAAGAAAATTCTGATGAATCTTTGGTAAAAGAACAAGTATTAGAAGACACAAGTAGCTTTGTTGAGTCTTCACTTAATGTTAAAAAAGAAATTGTTTTTCTTGATAAAAAGATAGAGTTTGTCAAACCTAAAAATCATGAAAAACTAGTTAAAAAGTCAGTTAGGTATGATGAGATGTATAGATCACAAAGTCCTAGGGGGAATCAAAGAAACTAGAATGGACAGAAGTCCAATCAACTAGGAAGTGATTTTGTGATGTATAACAAAGCTTGTTTTATTTGTGGAAGATTAACTGTAATCACCATCAAAGAAAAAGAATAGTATCTAGAAATAATTACAATAGGGTGGATTATGACTTTTATGCCAAAACCACACACCCTAGTCTACACAGGAATATGACTCCAAGAGCAGTTTTGTTGAAAACTGGCCGCACACCACTTAATACTGTTAGACCTGTTAATACAGCTCACCCCAAACCAGCAGTTCATAGTGCTAAATCAATGTCACATTTTTCTAAAAAAGCACAATTAACTTATCAGATGCTCTTTTATAAGCAAACAACATTAACTAGCAGATATGTTAATACTGCCATGAGACACAATCATACTGAAAGGCCTAGAGCAGGTAATACTGCTAGGTCATATACAGAACCAGTTAATGTTGTTAGGGCAAAAAGGGTAAATGCTGTTAAGACCTCAGCATGTTTGGTTTGGAGACCTACCAAACCTAATAGTGCATCACTTGCTTTTAAAAGACACAACTACATTGATATACGAGGCAAATCCAAGTCAGTAATGGCTTGGGTACCCAATGGAAATTAATTTCCTTATTTTTATGTGCAGGGCAAGCCACGAATAGATGATAAAGGATTTGTTGATAGTGGATGCTCAAAGCACATGACTGGGAACATAACTTATCTCTCAGATTTCAAGGAATTTGATAGAGGTTATGTTACATTTGGGGGAGGAGCACATGGTGGTAGAATTTCTGGTAAAGGAACACTTAAAATTGATAGTCTTGATTTTGAAGATGCATACTTTGTCAATGAGCTAAAATTCAATCTTTTTAGTGTCTCAAAGATGTGTGACAAAAAAAACTATGTCCTTTTTACTGACACTAAATGTCTTGTCTTATCTCCTAATTTTAAGTTGCCTGATGAAACTCAGATACTTCTTAAAATTCCTAGAAAAGACAATATTTACAGTTTTGATATGAAGAACATTGTTCCTAAAGAGAGTTTAACGTATCTTGTTGCAAATGCTACATTAGATGAATCAATGCTCTAGCATAGGAGGCTTGGTCATATTAATTTTAAGAACATAAATAAGCTTGTTAAGGATAATCTTGTAAGAGGTTTGCCTACAAAAAGTTTTGAAAATGACCAAACCTGTGTTGCTTGTCTTAAAGGGAAGCAACACAGAGCTTCTTGTAAGTCCAAAGTTCTGAATCCAATTATTAAGCCTTTGTTTATGTTTCATATGGATTTGTTTGGTCCAACCTTTGTGAGTAGTTTAATGCATAAGAAGTATTGCTTAGTAGTCACTGATGATTATAGCACAGGTTTAATTGGGTTTTTCTTTTTAACAACTTAGGATGAAACAGTGAGATTTCAAGAACTTTATCAAAGAAATTGAAAATTAGTGGATAAGAAAGTGAAAATAATCAGGAGTGTAGTGATATAATGGAACATAATTTAAGAATAAATTTATGGATGATTTTTGTAGAGAGAAAGGTATTAGGAGAGAATATAGTGTAGCTAGGACTCCTCAGCAGAATGGTATAGCTGAAAGGAGGAATAGGACACTAATTGAGGCTGCTAGAACCATGTTATCTGACTCTAAGTTACCGACCACATTTTGGGCTAAAGCAGTTAGTACTGCTTGCTATGTACAGAATAGGGTCTTAGTATTCAAGCCTCATAACAAGACACCTTATGAACTTTTTAGAGGTCTTAAACCAGCTCTAAAATTTATGAGACCATTTGGATGTCATGTTACCATTCTTAATACTTTAGACAATTTAGGCAAGTTTGATGGCAAGAGTGATGAAGGTTTCTTTGTTGGATATTCTTTGAGTAGTAAAGCTTTTATGGTATACAACACTAAAACCAGGAGGGTAGAAGAAAACTTGCATGTTGGTTTTTAGAGAATAAGCCTATGATAGAAGAGAATGATCCAACATGGCTGTTTGATACTGATTCTCTAACCTAATCTATGAATTATGTACCAGTAGCCGCATGTACAATTACTAATGAATCTGCAGGTACACAAGGAGAACTTAATGAAGGTACATCTACACAGAAAGAAGAAATCAGTCA
>BQNB010009633.1:0-86229 GCA_026074375.1 Tanacetum coccineum
TTAAAACTGTTAGAGCAAATGTTAATACTGCTAGTCAAAAATTAATACTGCTAGTTCTACTTAAAACTGCTAAAGTTAAAACTGTTAGTCAAAATTAATACTGCTAGTCAAGAAAATGCTTTGGATTGTGTTTTTCTTAGTTTTAGACTAACATTTGCAGGATAAGCAAAATTGATTGTCTGTTATCAGGTGAAGTGTTGTTTGAGGGGAGGCTCATGATGTCTATTATGCACTCAAGTATGATTGAAAAATTTGTAACATCAGACAAAAAGTGTCAAACACATAGGAAAATCAAAAGAGGTTGGGACACTAAGGTACCTCGGTCTAGTGGTCCCCTTGACAAAGGTTGGTGATGAGGCTGTCCATAAGGAGTTGGGTGACAGAATGGAAAGGGCTGCCACTACTGCTTCTATCTTTGAAGCAAAGCAGGACAGTGGTAACATAAACTAAGACCCAATCCAAGGCAACACTTAATGAATTAAGTCTTTTGGGATTTGGTTCAGGTAGTGGTCCAGGTGCCAAGTTACCATATTGGGGATGTAGATGTTCAAACTAGGTTTGAGGCTGCATCTAAAAGTCCAATGATCTACCTCTCTCAAGAGGTTACACACTTGGAAGTGGGGAGGACAGTATGCAATAAATGGAATTGATGGAATTTGTACAAAATTATGTGACTTGGTGAGCAAAAAGAATAGAGAGATAATGTGTGAGCATAAAAACAGAAAGAGAGAAAGTGAGATTGGTGATGGAAAATCTCTTTGGAGGAATTTCAAGTTAATACTGGTCTCTTCAACTTAGTACTGTTGGGCATTACTTAGTACTGCTGGGTATTGCTTAGTACTGCTAACCATCTTTTAGTACTGCTGGGCTTAAAGTTAGCACTGCTAGGCAAATTTTAGTACTGCTAGAAGACTGTTAGTACTGTTTGACCCATAACTAAATTTCCTTCCTAATTTCTAGCCTTTGCTAAATTTCTGCCTACTGCCATGCTTATAGGCTATAGGGTTTGACTAATTGAAGAATTTTTGATCTTTCTATAAACTTAAAAGATTTCTTCAAGATAAATACAAATCTTCTTCAGTCGGTGACACTTTAAACTCTTAAATACTCTCTCAAATATTAATTAACTCTACCAAACATCTGTACTCTCTCTCACAAACATATCACATAACCTTAATCAACTTTCTATTCATCAAATGGCTACTTTGGAGTTTTGCGACAAGCACAACATGGTGGCATACTAGGAGAAACCAGAGGGAAGTGTAGAGTTTTATCAGATCATTGATTTCCTAACTGCTAGTCACATTCACTATGCCCACACAGAGAATCCAACAATATATGCTTCATTAATTTTGGACAACAGCCCTGCTAGCAAAAATGTATAATGGAGAAGTAGTACTAACTGCTAGGCATAGAATGACAAGCCAAGACCATCACTGAAGCATCCTTAAGAAGACATCTAATGGTGGAGGCAATGGTGGAATTACTTTCTTAACACCCAACACAGAGTTATTTTAGCAACTGCTCTTTCATAGGGTATGCAACTTATTTTGATATGCTTACATTTCAAAGGGTAATTTGTACCACAGTGGGGTTTTCATACATACAATCCTCCATGCTTGTGTCCTAAAATTGACTTTTGGGAGCAGTTTAGCAGCAATATAGCTACTGCTATTATCTGCCTGGCAACAAACAGAACTTTTAACTTCTCAAAATTAATCTTTGATGCAATGGTAAAGAATTTGGATAAACCCTTTTAGTTTTTGATGTATCTAGATGTATCCAAATTTGTTTAAATAAGCAAAGGAGACTTCTTCAACCCCACACAAGAACCTATCCCACTCCTGTACTTACACAGAAAGTTTTTAGTAACATTTAGCGAGTTACAAGAGGTTATTCTGGTGAAGACATTCCTTTATTTCCTTCCATGATCACTGCACCTGAAACATCTCCCTCAAGAATCACATCTTCACCATCCTTATCACCTCACCATACACCAGTCAGTGCTCCTTCAACTTCACCACCACCCATCATAGAAACTACACCTACTATAGAGGAGCCTGCTCCAATGCCCCATGAATTACCTCTCCAAAGTGTTCAATCACTTGGACGTGATGAGGATAGTGTGTTACTTAATGAATTAATGGATTTGGTTACTTAGTTAACTAATAAAGTTGGAAGCTTGGAGAATGAATTGACGAACACCAAGAAGGTTTATGGTTCTGCTATTACCAATCTAGTCAAAAGAGTAAAGATGTTGGAGATAGCAAGTCAGACAGGAAGCTAGAGATGAACAATGATAGTTCTTTCAGGAAGATGAAGTTATAGGGGATTTTCAAATAGGGGAGGAGTTTGATTGAAGAATTAGACATGGATGCTGATATTTCTTTAGTTCCTCCACATGATGCAGAGATTCAGGAAAAGATTAGTGATGATACTGAGGTATTGCTAGAAGAGGAAGAGACTACTAAATTAATAGAAGAACCTATTGAGCTTGTGAAAGATCAAGGAATTGGTGAAAAAGGGGAATAATAGGTTACTACTGCTGATACTGCACTTAATACTGCTAGTGTACCAATTAGTACTGCTAGTGAAACTCCTGAGGTTATTACTGCTGCTGAAAGTTTGGTATATATAAGAAGGAGTGCAAAGAAGAAGAAAGATAAGGCAAGGAGTCATGATTGAGGACGAATTGTTCAAAGAAGTCCAAGAAGCAAGTGCAAAGTTGAAAGCTTAGTTCATGAAGAAGCCATTAGATTACAAGAACAGATTGATGAGGAAGAAAGAAAAAGGATTGCAAAAGATGCTGAAATTGCCAAATAATTGCCAGAAGAATATGATAAAGCTGGAAAGAAAGAAGCTGTAACTGAAATTGATACTGCTTATGTCATTGATTGGAATGATCCTTCTGTCATAAGGTATCATGCTCTTCAAAATAGACCAGATTGTAGTGAAGTAAGAAAGAATCGATGGATACTTGAAGAATCAGGGGGGGGGACTACAGATGAAAGATTTCAAAGGAAACGAAGTATGCATGTTATAGACCAATATTTGAAAAGGTATGGGATCAAATTCATTCATTTATGCCTATGGAATCTAAAAAAGAAGTTCAAAGACTAAAAAGAGCAGGTCAAGATGTTGAAGCAGAACCTGCTAAAAGACAAAGAACTAAAGAAGTTTCAGAGTCAGTTCAAGAGTAAAAAGATGAAAAACCAAAAACAGATGAATTGTCTCAAGAATAGCTAAATCAAATGGTAATCATAGTTCCAGATGAAGGAATAAATGTTGAAGCTCTTCAAACCAAATACCCAATAATTGGATGGAAAGTTTACTCTGAAGACACTATGCAATTTTAGAAAATCATCAGAGTAGGCAATCACATAGAGGTGTATTAGGTTTTTGAAGACATGCTTAAGAATTTTGACAGGGATGATCTGATCAATTATGGTGATTAGTTCAAGGAATGATACAACTCATCAGGACATACTGAGATAAAGAGATAAAATTTTGGGTTGAACTAAGATGTTATTTGAACCAGATGAAAAAAAAAATTAGACTCAAAAAATATTATGCATGATCTTTAAATTGTGGTTATATGATACATGTCCGTTATGCTTCAGTATCTAAGATAAAGGACAAGATATATTCATGCTGGTTGAAAAGGACTATCCACTCACAGAAGGACTTGCAACTTTAATGCTAGTTAACAAGTTAAGAGTGGATCAACATTCTGAGATGGCATATGAGCTTTTGATAAAGATCAACAATATAGCAAACAGACCAAGAAAATAAAGTGTTTGGAAGCATCCTTAGCAGAGTACATCAGAAGAAACTTGAGATTTGATGGTAAATCATAAGTTTAGGGGAGGATTGTTAGGATTTAGAGCTTCTACACTTAGTACTGCTGATAGTTAGTTAGTACTGCTAGTACATTATTAGTACTGCCAGTTATAGTTAGTACTGCTAGTTGTATATTTAGTACTGTTAGTTATATAGTTAGTACTGCTTAAGTGATATGCATGAGTTATATTAGGAATAGATATGCATGATCACTTAACGCGTTTTGTAAGCCCATTAGGGTTTCCTTGGTGTATAAAAGGAACCCTTACGGCATAGTTATAAATACGAATCCAAGCATAGAAAAGTCATAGTTATTTAGGCAAAACATATAGTTGTTTGGTAAATCATTCAATATATATAAAGTTTTGTGAAAGTTCTTGTGTTACTGTTACATTGTTTCTTCTGGTGTATAAAGATTAGTTTCCGCATAATCTTTATAGATTACTCAGGGTTTCTATCAAAGTTGTTTAAGATCTATCTAAGACAACTTAAGCTTTAACAAGCTAATCTAAGATCTGTAAAAAGGGGATCAATAATCCAAATATAATGTCATCGACATATATTTGAACAATGATAAGATGTGATTTTGATTTCTTTGTAAAAAGTGTATTATTGACCATTCCCATGGAATATTTTTGTTTTAGCAAAAATGCTTTTAGTCTATCGTACCAAGCCTTAGGAGCTTGCTAAATACCGTACAAATCCTTTTTAAGTTTATAAACATAATTTGGTTTCAAATGAATAAACCCGTAAGGCTTGAGCAATGTTAATCTTGTTGTATGAACATTTAGAAAAGGCCACTATGCCATCTTGGGTACAATTTAAAATAGTTTGCACAAGCAATAGCAAAAAGTATTCGGATAGACTCTAATCTAACTACCGGTGCATATGTCTCATCGTAATCTATACCTTCTTGTTGATTATAACCTTGTGCTACTATTCTAGCCTTATTTATAAACACAATACCATTTTCGTCTAACTTATTCATATACAACCATTCAGTTCCCATAATTGATTCATTCTTAGGTAAAGGTACTAAATCCCAAACATTGTTAGCTATAAATTGATTTAGTTCCTCTTGCATAGCTATAACCCAACTTTCATCTCCTAATGACTCATTGACATTCTTAGGTTCTATGGTCGAGATGAAACAAAAGAAATTACTTTGGTTTTAGGCTTGTGATGAGCGTTGTAAATCCCTATTATAATTTTATTAAACTCCTAGGACAGGTATTAAAACCATTGTAGTGTAGTATAGGCAAGACACATAGGTTGTTATCGTTCTATAGGGGAATAGCACTGTGAAGGTCCAAACTAAGTATAACTAAGATATAAGAGACTGAAAGAAGATTATTTTTGTATTTTTATATTTTATAAAAACAAGTAAAATCTCGGTTTTTGAAGAGGTTGGTTTTAAAACTAATATCTAATTAATTAAACTAATCTAATGATAAGAATTCGTATAATAAGGGAGTAGTGTTTACTTAATCATGCATGATCTTTGGATTTACTTTTCCCTAAACTCTAATACCTTATACCATTGTGATGTATATGTAAGTATTTTCGAGAAGCATGACGAATTACACGAAAATGCCATCTACGTGATAACTTGCTAGGGCAACACACATGCAAGGTAGTATGAAGATGATTACATGGCCCTAGGGAGATATACACGCATTAAAATACTTAAAGGGGATCATCCACATATGGGTAAGTTAGTATAAAGACTATTATCTATGGAATCCTTTCTACACAATCACGCCGCTCTAGATCTGCGATACAATTAAGTAACTAGGGTTCTAGAGTCTACAAAAGACACATTCAACAAGAAGCAACATATAGTTAGTTCCTAATATCAATTCACATGCAATCATAAGCAAACACTTAATGGATCTAGCCTAGCATGTTCAATATAGAGGAAGCACAAATATCAATAAAACAATAAGACATATTAAAAGATAAGGGATAAAAGAACTTCACTATATTGAATCAAGCAATTAGGGATGATATAGTGTTAGGATCTCATATTTGATGATTACAAAACTACATATGCATAAATAAAGAAAGATGAAACAACAAGGACTTAATGTGATAAATTAAGTTAGCTTTCTATGTAAGCTAGGTTTTTTTGTAAACCCTCTATATAAAGAGTATTAGAGGCGTCTATTTTACATATCCATCATAGTTAGATCTTTCCAATAAGAGTCTAGACACACCAAAGAAAGTGTGTGTATTATTAGTTAGCTTATTAGTTAGTTTATTAGATAGTTAGTGTAGCCTCAAGGATTGTGGATCCTGGTTTCAGTTTGTAACCATTTATTCTAATCAAATTAATGGAGGCCTGAATGTTTAGTAGTAAAACCTTGTTTAACAACATTACTGTTCTTTATAATTTCCGCTGTGCTTATTAATGTTGTTTGTAAAACTAATCTTGGATGGGCAAAACAATCTTCATAATTGGTATCAGAGCGGTTGCTCTTGATATCTAGGGTTACAAGGTTTTTAATTTCGTGTTTATTTTCTGTTTAAGTCACCAAACCCTAATACAGATAACAGAATATAAGGTTTATGGTTTCTCTTGTTTAAGTCACGACAAGGTTTTGAAGACACATGGTGTTTGGTTCGTGGACAAGAATGAAGAATGTTTTTTATTTTGGTTTGGTTACTTCCTGTTCGTGGGTTTTAAAGTTAATGAAGAATGACTTTTTGTTGATCAGTTCTAAGGGCAGATTGTGGTATTGATGCTAATTGGATTTGATGTTCGTTTGTTAAGACATATGCGGGCATGGTGTCTTTTGGTACATTTATATAAGATTATTTACACTACTCATCTAAGTTTTGTTAATACTGCTCATTATATTATTAATACTGCCCAAGTTTTCAGTGTAATGCTGACATATTTTTGTACTATATCTCACAGGCAAACAGCGTTGAGTACACAATAGGCGACAGGATTAATGTGTCACTACGAATGGGAGGAAGGAAAACACCATTTAGCAACAACTTAGTGACAGAAAAAAGTGTCGCTAATATACATGGGAGGAAGGAGTACTCTTATTAGTGACAAATCTGAGACAGTCTTGTGACAAGTAATGCGTTGCTAAATGGAGTAAGTTAGTACTGCTGCCTTTTAATATTAGTATTGCTACCCACTTTTGGTCGTTAATACTTCTGAGCTTATGAACGTATAATATTGCTAGCTTTTAATTATAGTCGGGCTTAAATACAATCGGCTGTTAGAGTCCCACTTGTGGCATTTTCATTTCTATGTTGTAGCAAGCCAAACAAATGAGGTCAAATTTGGGTCATTGGTTAGGGCTTGCACTGATATTGTAATGATGGGCTCATTATGAAATATTGGGCTAGTGTGATTTTGGTTGTATATTATATTAATAAACATGGGAAATTACAATTACACCTTTTAGCATGTATTACTGCTGGGAAATTATTTCTTACTACTAGCATTGTTTCAAAGTAAGTTTGGTTTTTTACTAGTGGATATGGATACGAGCTTGTAGGATGTTTAGATTCGGTTACTACTTTTGGAAGCTAAATAAAGATAGTACTGCTAGCGTATAGCAGTTAATACTGCTAGGCTTCTATTGATTTTTAGTACTGCTAGAGTAATTTAATACTGCTAGCATTGTCCGATGTTGGACAACAGACGCATTTGGATCTCGGATAGAACTGTTTTTAACAACAGTTTATTCTTAATTATTTATGGCTCGTGTTGGATTTATTGAAAAGGCGATTACGAAGACAATTGAATATTGCTTATTTGATGTTGTAGTTAAGTTTCACTGATGCGTGTTCTTATTATATCTGTATGAGGTTTCAAACGTTTGAAGATTACTTGTTCGTGGTTACAACGGATGTGACAATGACTTGTCATAATTTTGCAATGTTGTTTTGTGATTTTTCTTCATGGTGGCAAAGCTCACATTTTGCTATTCCCTTTAGTTATGTGTCTCATAGAAGATGAGGATATTTCTCAAGAGATCGCAATCTACTTATATTTCATAGATTTATTTATAAGTTCGACGTCACGTGGATAGTACAAGACATAAGATATAAGTTTGGGAGATTCTACTTCTTCATTAATTGATGTTACTTAGTTTTCTTCTTCAATGAAGAGTTCGCGATTCATGAGAGGTCAAAACATATGTGGTTTCTGGGGGAAGCTTTGAAGATTGTTTCATTCATGAAGATTGTTTTGTAATATCAAATAGGGGAAGATTGTTGGGATCTCAGATTTGATGATTACAAAACTACATATGCATAAATGAAGAAAGATGAAACAACAAGGACTTAATGTGATAAATTAAGTTAGCTTTCTATGTAAGCTAGGTTTTCTTGTAAACCCTCTATATAAAAGGTATTAGAGGCGTTAGTTTTTACATATCCATCCTAGTTAGATCTCTCCAATGAGAGTACCAAAGAAAGTGTGTGTATTATTAGTTAGCTTATTAGTTAGTTTATTAGATAGTTAGTGTCGCCTCAAGGATTGTGGATCCTTGTTATAGTTTGTAACCATTTATTCTAATCAAATTAATGGAGGCCTGAATGTTTAGTAGTAAAACCTTGTTTAACAACGTTACTGTACTTTATAATTTCCGTTGTGCCTTTATGTTGTTTTTAAAACTCATCCTGGATGGCAATAAAACGATTCTCATAATTGTTGGAATTCTTGATTTGATGATACAAATGAGCAACAGAATGAAACAAAAGGATCAAAGTCGTTATTATGAAACTTTACAAGCTGGTGGAGATATATGAAGATTTGGTCAAATATTCTACAAGATGATGATTAGGAAACATCTTAATGAGGTTTAATGTAATTTAAATAGTTTCCTTATCTATTAATTTACTTCCTTTGTAAGTCATGATCTCTCCCTATATAAATAGATCATAGACATAGGTTTTAGACATATAGCAGAGTCGACTGATGAGAGTCGAATAGTAAAAGGTAGTCTATAATCTTGTTGTGTAGACTCTAGGTTAGATTATAGTTAGTAACCCCAAGTTATAGTTGGGGTAATAGAGAAAACATATGAATAAAGAAAGCCTTGTGATAACATTGATTGTGTTCTTATAATTGCCCTATGCATATTCAATCATTGTTATTGTTTATCCTAGATATAAAAGATCTAACTAATCTGAGCTTAAAACAATCTGTAGCTATTGGTATATGCTTGTTGAGAAACTCTGAGTAAGAAGAATCAAAATAGATCTGTTATAAACCTTTACCTTTCAGATCTATTCAATGGCAGGAGAAGATGAATTCCATGATGATAATCCACACCACCCCCATACTAGTTCACCTAACATATCATGCCCCTCACCACTCTGTTTAAACTATTATAACTCCTTATTCGTAGAAAGGTGAGTGATGACTATGGGCATGAAAATCGGAAACATTAATGAAGACAAGTCGGAGAAGAAGCAACTTGAGGACGTGCCAATAGTTTGAGACTTTCCTGAAGTATTTCCTGAGGACTTGTCGAGTCTTCCTCCGACTCGACAAGTGGAGATTCAAATTGATTTGGTACATGGTGTTGCACCTGTAGCATGGGCACCTTATCGATTGGCGCCTTCCGAAATGAAAGAGTTATCGGAGCAACTAAAAGAGCTGTCCGACAAAGGCTTTATAAGACCCAGTGCCTCACCCTGGGGAGCTCCGGTCTTGTTTGTCAAGAAGAAGGATGGATCATTCCGGATGTGCATTGACTATCAGGAATTAAACAAACTGACAGTGAAGAACCGTTATCCACTCCCCAGAATCATTGATTTATTTGATCAACTTCAAGGGTCGAGTGTCTACTCGAAGATCGACCTAAGGTCAGGTTATCACCAACTGAGGGTTCAAGAAGAAGACATTCTAAAGTACGCCTTTAGAACCCGTTACGGCAATAGGTGGCGATGTCGGCTTCAACAAATGCCTATTATTATTTTTAATGGCCAAATTTTACAAAACTTTACCCAATTAAATGTTGTTAGTCATATATTCATAAAAATAAACTAACAAAAGTCTACATGTTACCATTTGTATACTACATCTTATAAATGACTTTAACCTACAAGTATCATTTCATACAAGTAAATTAGCAAGAAAAATAAAACATATACTCCCTCCCTCACTTTACCCACGGCAACAACAACAACTAGGAGACCAAGAGCACACAAAATACACCAACTTGGTCTTGTACTTCCTATCTTCATTAAACCTAGCCATTACATGTTCCTTTGACTAGAGACCAAGACCACAACTCTCCTTAAGACCATGATCTATGTTTCCTTGACCACTATTGCATTCTTTTTTACTAGCTAACTCATATATACTAGTATGCATTGCAAGTAAACACATAGATAGCAAAACACTTAGTGAAAAAGATCAAACTCTCCCCTTTTGGCTCTCTTTAGGCCACGGCACAAAAACCCCTTCCAACTAAATCCATACTAAATTTTCTACAACCCATACACACATACACACATCATTCCTAAGATATTCTAAGATGTTTCCAAGCATTGGTTAACCATTTTCAAGTGTTGAAGCAAAGAAAGTAGGATTAGGGTTTTCAACCTAATTTAGGGTTTTCTTGTTTGCAAGCTTGGTTTAAAAATCTAAACAAGGGTTTAGATTGTATTTCTCATCATCATACATCACTTTGAGGTTATCTATAAACCTTTATGTCTTTACTTTTATCATTTTTATGAGTATATATGTTCTATATAGTTAAATCACCATTTAGGGTTTTAAACATGTTAAATGGATAACTTACTTGTGATTATGATTTTTAACACTTTTTCATATGATATGTGATTGGTAATATCATGGAATAATGAGATTATAAGTATGTTAACATGTTGGTTAAGTATAAAAATGTATATGTACAAATTAGGGTTTTTAAAGTACTTAAGGAAAGTTATGTTTTTCATGTGATGTTAATAACTCGTAAATCTTGTTCATGGACTTGGTAACTTGGACAAATGGACAATATGTGGACTAATGGACATATTTATATGTAAGACATATAATATACTTGGTATAAAATACTTGTGGTAATTTACAAAAGTAAAAAGTACATAAAACAAGCTTTATATAAAAGTATACATATTAAACATAAAGGGGCTGTTTGGATTTCGAAGAACCAATCAACAGGGGCTGTTGTGGATTCGATAATCAAAACAGTGTGTTTTGGACATTCTTAAGTAAAGAATTAAATACGTCTCACTAGATGATATCCCCAAAGAGACACACAATAAAGCATTTCCGAAAAACGTAACAGTATTTATTCGGCACGAAATTCAAGCAGTACGGCAAATTTATTACACGATTCAATTGATATGGTTTATCTTTATAAGACTTGTACATTTTCATTACGAAAGTGAACTTTTGTTTAATAAAAAATGATACTAAGGAAAACGAATCCTTCTTGGACACTTATTTTAATCAGTATTACACCATATTTTTGTAGGATCTCTTCCAAAACAATTACAGATAGTAGACGTAATATCTTTCGATTAACAAAACCGAAGAAGGTTGATGAATAACAGCAAAGTTCTATTCACTTAAAATGTAAAAAATAAGTTATTAAAAACTATCTTTTATTACTAAAAAAGTTACTTTCATCAAATGAAGTAAAATGACATAAACATTAATTTTTGTAGGACCTCATAAAAATATATAGAACTTATTTCGACTATTACTGTAGACGTCGCGTCACTCTGAAATGAAGTCAGTCGCTAAAGTCGAACGTAACTATAACAAATAAAATACGACGTTTATGGAGTTAGAGTAAAGCGATAACGCAAATACTATAAACAATAAAGACTTTTATAACCTGACGCTGAACTACTGGTATAAAAATTATCATTCCAACCACACACAACAGGGTACTACTACAAAAAACAGGGGTTCTGAACGTGATGTATATTACTTTAATACATCATCTCAATAAAATACATGGACGTAAAAACTCAGGCTGAGAAAACTCGGGATTAAAAGCGGGGAAAGTTAATGCTAGTTCTAAACACATAAAACGAATTTAATGATTAGTTTAAACGATTCTCTTCTGCACACGTCTTTATAACAAAACAGAATTTCTCTAAATTACAAATAGACGTGATGAAGCTATATAGTAATTACATCTAATGTAGTGAGTCTAATCAAAAGTGCACACAAGTTACGTTGAATAAGTAGTTGAGTTTCATAATGTTAGTGGCCTTCTTTCTGGGGTGGCCGTATCGATCGATGTTTGTTGGATTTTTACGATTCTAATAGTGTCTAGCTCCTCATACGTCTCTCTTACATATGATCCTCTTAATTTAGATTAGCCTCGAACGATAGTATGTAAGAGCATATAGGAAATATGATAATGTTTAATTCTGAAGTTCTCATGGTCACTTATGAACACACCTATGGTTTTAATTTAGGTTTGCATTCAATCATTTACGGACGCTCTATCCTGTGAATATGGTTGGATTATCAGTACTCGAGGTGGACGATCAGAGCCCCACATTTTTATGATCTCAATCCATTTATAAACCTTTGGGGTGGAAACCTGCTTTGTTTTATAAATTGGACCGCATACGTGTATATTTTTAATATTGATACGTGTTTCCTAAGTAGCGATAAACCCAATGAGCCCAATTATCCATAATGTTTCAATTGCATTATGTAGTTGTGAATTACATTAGTTAAAACGCGAAATGTTATGAATAGATCTATTTGGGATTGACCTCCCCGTTCGGGTGATTAGCTATCACCGGGAACGAACGTTATAGCATGTCGGATTTGGGATGTTTAGGGTTGAACATCTGATCGGGCAGAAAATAGCAATATTTATTATTACGAATATAATTGTCGAGCTTCAGTGTCATGAGCTTAGGAAAATGTAATCGGATTTTGTGATGTCTGCAATTTGTTGCTTTATCACGGGGAAAGTCTTGCGGTCCTGCATATTATATTTTACTACCTATTGTATTCCACCAACATTTTTGTTGACGTTTTAAAAGCAATGTTTTTTCAGATGGTCGAATAGGCAAACAGGGTGCCAGGATACAATTGGTGACACTTTTAGGTTATCACGCTAAAGATTTGGATGTAATCTAATGTTTGGGAAATTATGTCAATCTTGTTAATATCAAACACTAAAAACAAGTAAACGCTGTATGCTTTGTGTAACAAGCTCTTTTATCAATCCCGCTAATCTTTACCATATTTATAAAAATCACGGCATTTTTTCTTCGTCGTTCGTTGAGATATATCTTGTGCTAGTTGCGTCCGCTGAATAAGTAACACCTCCCAACTTACGCCCCTTAATTTTTTTTTTTAAGCGAGGATACCGGTGATTCCCGCTGCGACCCAATTTGGGGGGTGTTCACACCCATACGAACTTGCTTTGGTCCAACATTTTAAGAAAGTCACTTATGACAGAAAATGAGTAATGCCCTAGGTTATCACAAACAGATGATATACAGTACAAAGAGTTTAACACAGGGGCTAATTACTCTTTCTACTGCCTACAAAGAGATGAACTCAGTGGCAATGTGATCACTAGGTTTAAGTGATGATTAGATTGATAATGGAACTGATTTTCCAAAAAAAGAGAATCTAAAGTTAGACTCTTATAATTCAGTTTTTATGATATAAGGGAATAGATAGTTGCGACAATTATATTATAGCTGCAGGCAACTTCCTTTTATCAAAATATAAGTTTGCTGCAGAAGTATAACAAGTACCTGAATTGAGGCTGCTTAGAGGTGAGAATGAACTAAGCTAACCGAATTTCTTAACAGTTGCCTAACTGATCTACTTTTTGGGCAAAAGCGGTTAATACTGCTTGCTATGGCAAAATATAGTGTTTAGTAGTTAAGCCATCATAACAAAGACCCCCTATGAACATTCATTTCTCTATGGTAGATAAAATCACCAACCTTCTAACACTTTTTTATGAGACACATTTAGGTGTCCGCTGTTACCATTCTCTAATACCAATAGATCACTTAGGCTAAATTTTAAAAATGGTAAGTTAGTTCAAATGACTGACATATTCTTTGCGTTAAGATACACTTTTGAATAGTAATAGCCTTATAAGATAATTCAAATAGTAGAACAAGAGGAGGATAGTGTAAGAACTATCAACCGTTTCTGCAATTAGGTTAAGTGAGAGTACAACTAATGTTGTAGGTAGTGGACCCCAGATTGGCTATGTTGAATATTGACTGTCAACTATACAAGAATAATGAATTAGAGCAATTTGTTTCTGCATGGAAACATATCCTAATAGTTATTAGTACAAAAGCAAAGTGATAAATGCATGTTTAAGCTAGTAAGGAGACAATAACCTGAAAAGGATTTACATTTTTGCTAACCATTAGGCCTGCTCGTTCCAACCATATTCCCAAGATCCAAAGAGTTCACAAGAAGATGGAGGTATCCTACCACTTACACAAGAAGATTGACGGAAAATAAGGTTGATGAAGAATCAAGAAAAAGATAGTAAAGGTATAATCAAGAGAAATGAAGATAATGTTAACAGCACTGAACAATGATTACATAGGCTTGCGCCAAGTCATATAAATGAAGTTAATAATTGTGAGCAGTTGGAGAAAAAACAAGCCATTGAGAAGCTTCCCACTTGAATCTAAATTGCCTGAATTGGAAGATTATAGCATATTTGAAGATGATGAAGATGTTGGTGCAAAGGCTGACATGCATAAATTGGATACAACAATCTAATCATTTCATCCCAATTCTAACTAAAAGATTTCATAAAAGAACATCCTCTTGCTCAAGTGATTTTTGGAGTTGAATTTGCAATGATCTTACTCAGCATAAACAGAAGGAAGGATGCTTTTAAAGAATTCTGGAGGAACACCGTTGTTTGTTGAGTACTATATTACACAAAAGAACAAACCATAAAGCGAAACCTTCGAAAACAGGGCTTGTTGCTGCTTTTAATCACAAGAAAGAACCAAAAAGGTAATACATATACATAAAAGATCCATAGCATGGGCATAGAGCAGTAATATATGCTAAGAGAAGCTATGCCTTTCTATACATAAGAGATCAAAGTTAACAAGAAGGTTTGGACAATTAGATAGTGATTTTATAACCATCAAATGGAAATCTAGGACTATATGCACAAACTTCGGGTTTGTTTAGGAAATTACTAATAATGGATGGAAAGACAGGGGAAATTCTGTCGATAAGAAATAAAAGGCACAAGGAGAACATTTCGTTGCTCAAGTTTGTAAATCACACAAAGAAGAGTTCAAGGGGGATGGAGTTGACTAAAGATGAAGGTCTTATATTTTTGAACCCCACCCTGAAGTTTCAAAAGAATTAAAGATAGCGAAATTGAGGCTATTTTGTGTTCATCATTGCTAGTTGTCAATTTAGAAGAGTATTAATGTGTATTCAATGGATGTAAAAAAAGTGTTTATTTCCTCTATCAGGAAAGAGATTCGCGCTGAAGAAGAGGTGTATGTATGTCTTAAGCGACACCTCACATTTGAAAGATCCACATATACTTTCCTCTAAGATGGATTGAATACAAGGATTGAAAAAAGCAATGTATGAGACTACATGCGGGGGGGGAAGCAGGCGGGCTAGGGGCGGTGAGGAGGGGGAGTGGCCCGGCGGGTGAGTGACGTGTGGGGGCAGAGGGCGCGGGTGTGGGGTGGGGATGTTGGTGTGGGCAGTGGGGGGCGGGCAGCTGTGAGGGTTGTGGGGGGGGTGACTTTCTTTGGTGTATAGGTTGGTGTCTTGTGGTGAAACAAGTTAGGTGGTTTCTACGTGATGAGGTATATAGTAGTGGTAGACAGGAAGAGAAAATTCGACACGTATAATGACGCCTTTATCTTCAAACAGTCACCAAAAAGGTGGATATTTACCCCTTTGCTCTAAGTAATTATGTTGGCACATGACATCAATTCTTTGGTTACACAACAAAAGAATGCAAAGCGTATGCAATACACCTACATGCATGTTGAAAAGTTGATGCAGAGAGAGGAAATGTCAGATCTATGGGAGAACTTGATCTCTCATATGGCGAGGGGTACGGGGGACATTCAATTCGGTTAGGGATTTACACCAAGTGAACGAAACGAGCAGTAGATGAAGGGATGGCTATTGATTATTCATTATGTACATAGATAAAATAAAGTTGGGGAATGTTTGTTATACAATTTTTAAGCCAAAATATATTGTTGTTGGAGGCTTTTAATATGGAACTTGTCTTCTCAAAACCTGCGCAAGCAACTCAAGCACCATAGCAAAACCTCTCAAAAAGACAGGCTCATCTCTGCATCCATTACGTGAATTGGAATACATACAAGTGAAGATAGTGTTAAATGCGATGTTCATAACAACTGTATTATGATCGAACTGTTTGGTTGTCTTCCTTTCTGATGTACTTCTCTTCACAATCATTCAAGACCTGGCCTATTGTACGATTTGAGCACAGTGGAGGTTCCTAACTTCTTAGTGAGCTTAACCAGGAAGGAGTTAATACTAATAATCAGTATTATATCATTACAACTTCTTACTATGTCTGTATATAAACGCAGAATTTAGATAATAGCGAAAGTGTCTCATGGTAATCACTAACTTCTTACAACAGGCGTACAACCAAAAAAAAGAATTGGGTATCCTTACTGGTAATATCCAAAAGATTCTCACATTTTGTGAAACTTTCTAGATCTTCAACACAGCACAAACACTGATATGATATGCCTGGAGCCAAGCTTGGATAGGAGTCAAAGCCGCAATCGAAAAAAGGCAAGGCGTAAGTACAAACATTCTACTGGGAATAGTAGGATTGGGTTCAATCACATCCTAGACGAATCGGCCAATTGCAAACAGAAACTAAGACATTGTGGTTATCAGTCAAAGAATTCCAAACAATCTAGAACGCTTGAGATAAGTAGAGCTCACTGCTTCACAACGTTTGCTAGTGCCCAAAAGCTTGCTATATTCAGAGATACAAAACATTAAATTACTCATTGCTAATTATGGGATACATATTACTAATCTCCATACCATATATCATCTTTTATTGAACACTAATCATTACTAATTTATGCATTCCATTAAAACATCAAAGTTTCTCATTTAAAACTAACCTAAAAAGCATCATAGAAAGATAGACAGTTAAAATAGTTAATTAGAGAATTCAGAACAAAGATAGAAAAAAGGACAGAATTTTCGATCTCTCAAAATGGTAGTTAAAAATCACACATGATAATATGGGAGAATGTTGCACAGGGAGGGGACGGGGCACTATAGTGCTTGGGGGGGGACACGGAAGGCGGAGGGTCTTCGGGATAGAGGCGAGAGAGTGTTAGGGGTGGGCGGAGGGGTAGGCGGGATGGGTAGGAGGGTGGTAGCTGAAGTACGTGGGGGGGGTGGTGAGGTATGAGTTGAGAGGTGGGTGATATGTAGGGAATGAATTGGAACATTTTGGGGACATATGTGACGGCTCTGTGGTCTTATGTAGGCTAGACAGCGGATTGTTCTTTTTTTCACACACAAACACTTAACAGGTGGGTGAAGATGTTCTAGTATTCGATGTGCGCGGCTTGTAACTCTATATAGTACACATTGTATATTTACTTGTTGTTTATGTAACAAATAAGTCTCATTATATGTTACACTTTACTAATTTCATATATTCACACATGAGATCTATATAGATTGATTACAGACGTTGACGGCTGAAGAAATAGTAGAATATCACAGACAGTACACACGTACCCTAGACTTTACAAAGCACTTACATCTCTTGAGAACAACGTCTGTTTCAAATCTCTTGAATTCTCTTTAGTCTGCTCGTCGTCCTGTTAAGTAATATATACTCTAGAATAAGTATAATCACTAGCTGTAAATATAACTAAACTCCATTTTCGCAAGGATATACATCATTGTGATGGGGCAACCTTGTTGCCCATCGAATTTTTGGTAGTTAGTGCTCCTTACCACCGGGTTTCCCCTACGACAATTACCACACAGAGTCTGACTATTGTGAGTCCCTGTCATTATGTGAGTCGATTGAGAGCGACATTGGACTCATTGGTACGGAGACTGATTGGCGCGATATGATGGCTTCAGCCATGGGTAGAGACAAGCATTCGCATCATTCTGGCAACATGAACGTATTTCATAAAGCAAACAAGCTACGAGAGGGAGATTTTTAACTGGTCTGAATTATGTGAGGTTACTCATCATGCAGACATTGACAATGTTTATATGAGCGTTACACACACAGGATGTATGATTTTTTGTCTACGCATGCTTACCATCGTAACAGATAACAAGGTATATCATCATAATCGTCACATTCATCATTGATAGAGCGGATGGTATGTACATAGATTCTCTTTACAGACCGATGCTTGTGAGAGAGATGAGGAGGTGCACTAGCTAACATCATTAAACAACTGTCAGCTATGCGCCTGGTCGTCGACCTAGGTTTGAAGAGTTAGGTATGTCTGATACGTGAGTGGGTGATCTAATGTGGGTACACTTCGTGAGGGGTTTTTATACTTCACTCTGGCGGATACTGTATTGTCTGACGCGCGACTGTCATTGCGTGGTGAGGTTTTTATATAAATCCGACTCTAGCCGGGGTTCTTCTTAATTATAGTGTAATCTAGATATAAGTTTTATTGTATAATGTGGGTCTCTTTGATGTCTGATTTTTACATCAATTTCATCTTATCAATTTGACGGAAAATTTAGGTCGAAATACATTCTATATCGTTCTGATGCTTATACTACTAAACGTTACCTTAGCTATTTTGAGGAGTTTTCCGCTAGGTGAATGTCTTGATGAGGGGGTGAGGGGGTAGTGTTCGATACTGTATGTAATAACGCCTAGAATACTGCTGATTGTGGCACCGACTTAGGCGTACACCGGAGTGGTAAGTTCATAATACTTACTCTTCTGGGCTTATACAAACATACTTAGAACATGTGGACACATAATAGCGAAATGATCTACTTAATCGCTGTGCATGAATGTGGTAATTCTGTTTATTAACTCTATTTATCTTTAAGGGACTAGGATTGTCGATTTATTGCATTACGGTCTCTCAGTACATTCTGAGCGAGCAACATTTTCTTTATACTATGGTTCATTATTGTAGACGCGTACGTGTTAACAATAGGTTATATATATTACACTTATAACTTATATCAAGGGTACAGTGACGTGTTTGTTATTCACAAATTATCCACATTATTTTCTACAGACATAGAACCCAGAAACAGTTATTTCAGTGGTCTTATAAATTTATCTATGTATTGTAGAGATTAGTGGATTACTTAGTATCACAGTTAATGTCAAATATTACTAACAATATCTCAATATTTTATGAGCATGTGAGCTTGTGTCTTTGAGATTACTTTTTAGATGAAGTATTTGTATTTTTTGCGCATTGTAATTTGTTTTTTCTCTAGTGTCACAGTCTGACTGTTTCTTGATAAAAGATGAATTTCAAAACAGATAAATGTAGGTATAAGCACATATGACGCATGAGTTTACTGATTTTAGAGACTATGATTCTTTATTACGACAGTTTATCAACATTTTCTTCATTAGTATCTGATATCAATCTGACAAGCTAGTTCTCATAAGTTTCGATGCCCTATTAGGTATTTGGCGATCACGAACAGAAGATATGCATCACTCAATACATAATTGACATAGTCAATTAGATCAAAAATTGATGGATAATCATGTTTCTGTACGTATCATTACAGAATAAACAACAAGCGAAGAATGACACGTGAGGAAAAGTACGCCAATTACTTATAATCACAGACACTTACAGATCAAAAAGAACGTCATATGACATTATCCGGTAATATCGATGGCAAAGTATTTCAGTAACTTACCCATCCTCTTCATGCAATGCTCATTGCTGTGTGACAGGACATCTCTTTATAGCCATAAGATCTCACTTATCTGCTCACGAATTTTTTGAATAGTCCTTTTGCGAAGATCTTCTTGCATACCTCTCTCCATTCAGTCACAAATTGGCGCCGCCATACTATCAGAGAGAGCTTTGAGCATACACGTCTTCTTTTTACTAATTTTATCCTATAGAACAGCTTTCGGGAGCAGCTCGCCTCCTCCACTAGACTCGAACTAAGCCGTTCTGTGTATATCCGATTAGATCGACAGTCTGCACTGTACTCTTCGTGGATGCTGTGGAGGGAGAGCGATTGATGCGCTGTGTGAGTGTTGTAGTGTGTTCTCTATATTGTCTGTGTGGGGGTGGAGAGAGTCCCATATTTGACAGCGGGAGAGCGCGCGCCGGGGTTTCGTGGGGGGGTTGGCGGGGGGGGGGGTGAGGGGGTGGGGGAGGGGGGGGGGGGGGGGGGAGTGAGGGCAGTGGGAGTAGTAGACAGGGAGGAGTGCGGAGATAGTGCGAGGGGGGGGGGGATTTGAAGAGATTATGTCGCGCGTTTATGATTGGGGCGGAGGGGGGGGGTGAGGTTTTGGATGCGGGGTGGGGGGGGGGGGGGAGTGGTGAGAGAGACGGTTCAGGGGTGTGGGAGTTAATGTGGAGGTAGTGTTACTTGCTAGAGACTTTTTGGAGGTATGAGATGAGTTGGGTGATTATGAGAATTATTTCTCTATGTGTGGGTAGATTATATGACAGTGACAGGGAGTACAGAGGTATGGGGGAGGTTATCTTGACGAGGGTGTGATTATAGATTCAGACATACACTAGGTGATGTGTGGTAGTTGTATTGTTTATACAGTGTCTAGTATTTGATTTTTATATTTATAGGAGAGATGGGGGAGAGGTGGTTCACAGGTGTTAGGAATCAGGATGTATTAATTACTTAGTTTAGGGGTTGTGAGTTGTTGAGGTTGTTTTTAAGTTTAGGTATTCAGGAAAGAGATTGTGAATATTCATTCTTATACTAGTTTTCTGTATATAAGTCTGGAGTATTATGAACAGATTGGTGAGGAACACTTTTATTTAGTCTGACTCTCTTTGTGTGGGCTAGTGAGATGTTAAAGTTTGGTTTGAGTGGATTATTTTGTGTTAAGAATGTTTTGATTTTAATTTGGGAGACGATCTATTTTGTTACTATCTACACTAGTCATACTGTTCAGTTTCTCGCATTCAGGGTTTTTTCAGATAATCATCAGCGTTTCTTGCACTTCCGTTACGAGATTCTTTTTTCAAAATGTAATATCGATCATACTTAGTTTCGAGTTTTTCTCGAAGACGAATATTCGACACACTATTTGTCACACAGTACAGGTTTTAAGTATTTTCTAATCATTTTCTATCAAAAATATGTTTAGTCCTAGCGGAATGTCTGTAATACTGATCGAATTTATAAAATTATTCATCTTGTTATATTCTTCACATTCAATACTATGATCCAAAAGTACCGCAATACAAAAACGTTACTCTGTCGAATAGTGCCATGTCTTGAAGTGATACTCACAAGCATTGGCTCAGTGCCATATTCTTATCTAAACTCTTAGAAAGTGTAGGTTATGTGAAAACACACACTCAATCTTGATGAGACTTTCTTCTAGAACACTGAGCACAATACCCTATTTAGGATAGCTAGGCCACTCAAAACCTTCACAACGTTATCAAAATAGTGCCCTTACTTACACACAGATACATGAGTTTCGGTGGAAGAGGGGGGGAGGGAGGGGGTCGGTGGGGGGAGGGGGGGGGTGGGGTAGGGGAGGGGGGGGGGTGGAGGGGAATATGATGTGGTTGAGATCTATAATTAGCAAACACATGGCTACAAGAGTCATAAATAACTCGAGTTCAATGAGGAATGTTAGAAGTTACATTACACGCCGCTTAATTGGATAGGAAGTCGCGAGAAATTCAAACCCATTGTACTCATATTTGTACCTGAACTGGAAACACACACACAAGTGTGAAAGAGAAATCGTCTGATTACTATTCTAGACCAGAAATGATTGGTTTGACACGGCGTTAATTGTTATTTACGACTTCATCATCGTCACACTCGTAGTTACGAATTTAAGCTAAAGGAGCGTCACCACACCATCATTGAAACATACTCCTTATGTCTGGCGATTTTCTGAACATACGATAAAAGAGAATATGATACTTTTACACAATTATTTCTCCACTTAAATAAACGGCGTCATACTCTTGCTCATAAAAGAGCATTATAAATTTACCCCTTTTTTGCTCGCTTCATTAGTTCACTAATCAATACGTGGTCAAAATTAGTCTCTCTTACTATTTTCACAACAAGATACATTGCATTTTTATATTACCAATGAGTCCTATATGTGAAAAAGATACAATAATGTCTATCAGCATTAAGTACTTATGTATCTACGGCGATCTAAACACATCTTGAGATGTGTAAGAGATAAAATTCACGCCTATCGTTAATACAACAGTTATCCTAAGACAACGTGAATCTTATGGCGGACATTCCTTGTAAATCATTTGCATTTCTTTACCGACATGAGAGAGATTTGCTAGCAAAACACTTCTATACTTCTCAACTTCTCTATAAACTAATACCATCCCGCGAGTTCCAACTATATTTCACAACGATGGTACAGTGAGCATCTATGTCATTATTACACTTGACCAAACTGATATCAGGTTAATAATTTTATTGAACCGATTTCCATAGACAATTACATATTCTTGAGTCAAGTATAGTGTCATAAATATCAATTTCTATTCAATGATTATTTCCAATTTATAAAGAGTCGTCTTTTATTCTTATTAACAACAGGTTCTGTCTTTTGCCGGTACAAGTCTAGCGACCACTAAAAAGTGTGAGAGTGAAATAGTGGAAACAACTCTGAACGGGGGTAGGCGGGGGGAAGATACACACATAATTGTAAATAGTGGTCTTACTACTGACACTATCTTCACTTACACTATTTAACGTTACTGTATGATATGTATGTTTTTGTACATAATAATCGTATTATTCAAATATAACCAACGAAAGCCCTATTTTTGTACGGATTCATCACGATGGGTTTGTGCGCTTGCACAATATACAATTAGAGAATGGAAACCAAAGTTGTGCGAAGGTATATATTTGCTCTTACATGGTGCGATATGAAAATACAAAAACCCGAACAAAAGAGATTGAAATAAACTGTCTTACGTGAGACGACACAATACGACTCAAAACCCAAACCCAAACACCCACCCCTCTCCACAAATGGCGACCCGTAAGGGGAAAGGGGTTTACAATTCTATGCGTCGGTATATCTGCTACTAGATGCTACACGAAGCAACTCAACTATTGCGGGCCTTCCTACAAGTATGCTGGCCTCTCTCTACCAAGTTGGGCTCACAAGGTGCTCGCCACGCCCAATACTATCATAATGAGTCCTCCGACAGAGAGTTTTCTGCTTTTCACTAAATTTACGGACACAAAACCAAGCGCAGCCCCTTTAATGAGTGGGCGACTATGTCATAAAGCCATTATACATCGGGAGTGCACCCAGCACGTTGCTTAGTCTATTTTTCAATTACAAATTTACCTAAAACCAATCTCCCCGCACCACTAAAAAGTATCTCGAGATCACACATCGCCCCAAAAAAATTGCATTATGAATTGTATCAAATACTACATCATTGACCTTCTGTCTGGTAATGCTTCCGTAAAGATCTGTCTATTATTCGTATAATCCCTGTACAATTCCTTATTTCGAACTTCAAACTAAGGAGAGGACTATCCAAACTCTCGAGGATATGCTGCATGCTTGTGTGATCGACTTTGGAAATAGGTGGGTTAGACATTTGCCACTAGTTGAGTTTTCTTACAACGACAATTATCACGCTAGCATCAAGGCTTCACCATTCGAGGCACTTTACGGTCAAAAGTGTCGTTCACCTGTTTATTGGGCCGAGGTCAGACAAGTTCAACTCACCGGTCCAGAAATGGTCCAAGAGACAACTGAGAAGGTCATCCAGATCAAACAAAGAATGCAAGCCACTCGTGACCGATAAAAGAGTTATGCCGACTTAAAGCGTAAGACGATGGAGTTCTAAGTGGGGGATAGGGTTATTGTTATATATGAAGAATCTCATATCCGGTTGGTGTTGTTATGGTATCGGGTGGCCGATTGGAAAACCAACCGACCACCATCATGGTGGTGGTGAAAGACTTAGAGAGAAAAAGTTAGAAAGAGAGGATTAAGAGAATATGTATGAAAAACACACTATTAGTGTGTGTCAAATGATTTCTTCCCACACCCTCTCCATGTATCGAGAGAGTTTAAATATGTCTTAGAAAATGCCTATAAAACGGGCTATGGTGTGGGCTTATAGTGGGTAAAGACTCGGCCCAACACCGTAAATCATACGATTACTAATAAAACTACGAGCTACGCTAAACATAAAAATACACGGGGTGACCGAGTCTTTTTCTTAAACCTAACAATCTCCCCCTAAGGGAGGTCACCCCAGAAAATACAATTTGAATCCTAGCATTCTATGAGTTGATCATGACTCTAGCTCGTAGTCTTTGATTCTTCAAGTGCTATCTTTGTACGGCAAGTAGTGATCTTAGAGCATAGTTCCTGTGACTTGTCTTTAACAGTGATCCTTGAGCATTCATTGAGATCATCAGCCACAGTAATTCTCTTAATCATCCTTATTGTGAAGTATTGTCTCCATGTGATGTTGTGACCTTCGGCCCGGCATGCTCACACTTTTCTAGATCATGATAGCAAGCATCAGAGTAACGGAAGTTGTGTTGTAGGTCATTCAGCTATCATGATGTCTTTGATTAGGAATATGAAGTGTGAGCATGGGGTTGTGAATTGACATGTCTCTGTCCAGCAGCTGCTACTGTCGGGATTCCTGCAACTATACGTTAGTAATAAACACACGAAAGTGTCTTTGTTCACTTTCGTTAAATAAGGTTGCAAGAACCACGGTTCCCCGTTTGTCAGTATAAATACTGCCTGTGATCAGGTAGAATTATGAAGAATCTCCTTGATAGGGTTTCGCAGCTGTGCTAGCCGTTCTCAAACCGGAGCGTCTCAAAGTAGACAAAGCACGGAATGAGTGAACTAGTGGATTAAATCCACTGATTATTGAGAAATTGATTTGAAAATCAGTCGCGTGTCACTCTGGAAAGAGTTTTTGTGACACATCGAAAGTTTTATAATATAAAAATCAATTTTCATCAGAAACACTTTCGTTTTGAAAGATATATATAGTCAATGTGCTTGAAAATTCAGTTGTTGAGCACATCGAACGGTTTTTCAAAAACTACTCGTCAGTTCATTGCCTGGAACAAGTTTGATTCATAAAAAATCTCACCATCGTTTCTTTCCAGTTTTCACAAGTTTGATCCTCAAGGGGATCTCACAAGTCACCTACCAAGAGCTTGTTTAATGTTGGCTCTAGAAGGATTTCCATCTTCATTGTGAGTACTTTCGTATAACTCGGATGTTTTGGCAATACCACGAGGATAATGCGTAGGACTCTTTAGATATTACTTGTTATTCACATTATGTGAATAACAAATGTAAGTTGAATTAGTGTCCTAGCGAGATATGTGGATGATCTCATAGCTCTAGACTCAATAGTGCATTTTTGGTTTTAAGTAGTCAGAGGCTGGAGCACATTGCCACCTTTTCAATATCGTCTAACTCAGAATGAGAGAGACGATAGAAATGTATTGATCTCCGTGATAAATGAAACACTAATCCTTTGAGGGATCTTGAGTGGCTAGGGAGGGTTTTGCAGCGTATCACTGGGTCCATGATACTTGTCTTCAATGTCAGCAATCAACCATGTGATTATAACCGTATATGTATTGACCCAGTTTCTGCCTAATGTTTAAGGAGGGCTGCTTTATTTTCACCCTTTATATTAACATTTCCTTTTCATTCTTCAACCCCTTCAGTGCTTACCGAGACTTCATTACTAGTACCTTGTTGGGTATGTTCCAATACTAGCTCCATCTCAGTCCGCACTATTCCCTTATTCTCACATTACTCCTTTTGTAATAATACCTAAGGACTTCTACACTAACTAGTGGATTATCCCTGGGTAGATCCCCCTGGCTTTGGCGGGATCATGGGAACAAGTACCTAACCATACCATCCTTATAACTCCGATAAAGTAAATACAGGGTCGGTCTTTTGGTACTGTTCTCTTTGCCATAAAGCCATTTGAAAATCAATCAAGGTACGGGCGATATAAACATCAAAGCATTAGTACCTCGATTGTTTTGATTCATGAAACTGCTCCCCCTCAACATGTGCGTCGATATTCGAAATTGTTTGGCACATGGAGGGAGGAGTACCTGCTTGAGTCTTAATAGATCACACTTTTATCAGATTTAATATTTAAATCACATTCTCTCCCCTGATCAAAAATTTCAAACCCTTTGAGATTTAGGATCTCAATTGATTTAAATATGTTAGAAAATTTAGGAGAAAATGTGGTCTGATTAAATACAAGCCGATATTGGAACCTATATATGCTCCCCCTCAATTAATGAGGGATTCTGTTAGTGTCAGTTATGATGAGTTTATAAATGATTTGGAGTTTAACGAGAAACTCATGAAAAATTCATTAAACTGACACATAACACTGATTACCACACTACTTATTGATGTACAAGATTATGATATGAAAAACAGGACCTGACATGTTTAAATCAAGTATGAATGAGTCATACTGTCCTCTGCAACAGTCTTTTGTCCGTCACTGTTTTCCTTGCACCAACCAGCACTTCTAAACTCCTCTTGAAATGTCTTTCCAGCAAGAGGTTGAACACATTTGAACATGAGCTTGTGTGGTTGGTGGTGTGGGTGTTGATGCTGTCTTTTCAGTAACCATTGAGATAACAGGGTCAATGAGTGGAGTTCGTTGGACAGCAAGGTCCTCTTGATGAATGGGAACATCCACCATTGATTGAATCTCGAGTTCAGCAGATGACAGAGTTAAATTGGTTTGTACATATCCAGCTTGTTTCTCTGCAACTACTGCTTCAGTTTTGTATTCTCAGCTTTGTATTCCTCATCATTGGAGACATCATGAACTTCCTTAATAGATTAAGAAAGTAAGCTGCTCGAGCTACCAGAATTGTCCTTTGGCTCATCGGGAACCTCTGGAGTAGTACCAGATCCTTCACTTGAACCTTTGGAAAGTTGTTGAATTTTGTGGTCAAGCAAGCTTATTCATCTTTTAGAAGCTTCAACAGCCTCCCCCAGTTAAAATTAAACTAAATCCCCCTCAAATCATTATCCATTAAGTTAAAACTTTTTCCATATAATTACCGTGACATGATGAAGATAATTCGAAAACACTTTCTCCCCCTCGAACAAAGACCTGTATTCTATTTAAAGATCTATTGTATTTGTTCGAGTGGTCGAAATTTCTTGAAACTCTGTTTGTAATGTCGAAAACTGATTCTGATTTGATTAGAACACTTTTCAATTGGTTAACCCGAACATGATTTGTAAAATCAATATTCTTGAGAAAAATCGTTCGGGTTATAAAACATATACCAATGGCAATCTAGGTCCTTTCAGTTGCAAGTTAAAACGAGCAAGTTCCTAATTTCCATATGTTGCATTCTAAATCCTAAAGGTTGAAACACATAACATCTAAGCCTAAATGAGTTAAAATTAAATTAACTCCCCTTTAATGATCAGTTATTGTCAAACCTTTTCTGTTTACTCCTTGATTATTCAGAAAGATCGTTTTGAAAGAATTATTAGCACATTTCTCCCCCTCAAATAATGTCCTGTTTTCTATTTAAAAAGTTGTTGACATTGTTTGAGTGATAGGAAATTCTTTTAAAATCTTTTTCTGATGAGAGACTGAGATGACTGATTTAGTTTTGAAAGACAACACTTTTTCCACCATGTTTAACACAAATAATTTTTTAAAGAATCATAGACGGAAAATTATTTGGTTAGAAAGAAGACTTCTCTTCTGTATCAAGAAATAATGCACTGAAGCGTACATTAAGTCGGAGTTGCATGGATATAAAGTAATCCATGCCCGGGAGAACTTAATCACCCGTTGTTAGGAACAGCCGTCTTTTTGGCGACGTGCTTTCCTCATTTTGAAAACCGGGTTGCATATCAGAAATAATAGCAAGCCATATAGACATGTTTTGAAAAGCTGTTTGAACTTCTGCTCGAACTTCATTTAAAGACCCGTGTCATTATTGAATGACATTTCTAGATCCGTAAATGTTATCGATTTTCAAAAGACATGTCTTGAAAAATATTTTTGGTATTTTCTATTTTCTGATTTTTATGGTTTTTTTGTAGGTTTTATATTTTTGTATTTTATTTTTGAAAAGTTTTATGAAAATGATTTTTTTTTGAAAAGTTTTATGAAAATGGAAAATCCCTTTTTTTATGATTTTAGATATTATTCAATTTAAGAAGATGTTGACCTGAATACCGAAGAGAAGATGTCATTCTGTTCGTTGTAGAAGCCTGTAGTCAATATCACTTAAACTTTCACCACCAAAGCTTTCGAGGCTCCTGAATATTCGTCTTATTTTGAGCATCCTCATCTTGAAGCTTTGATAGCTTTCCCAATATTTTCCTAACAAGTACATAATGATTAAGAACAAGAACTTCCACGAAGCTTCCAATGCTGATGATGTCTTCAGTGGCCTTATATCTACTTGAAGGCTCAAATTTCTTCATACACTTCTGGTCATCTCGAAGTTTCTGAATTAGCTGCATGCCTTGAAAAACATCATTTTCTTGCACTTTTGGTCATGTCGAAGTCTTCTAGGATTTGCTTTTCATTTGACTTCAAGTCTGTACTCCACTATGAATCATCTTTGTAGTACCTTGTAGGAGAAATACTGTAATAGACACGAACAAAGTAACCCATGCACTTATGGTTAAAGAGAAGCTTCTGAATTAGCTTCCCCCTAATTCATGCCACATATTCATTATTTAGAAGCTTCATAGCTTCCCCCCAAATGAGCAATCATTTCTTGAGCAGTTTCAAAGATTTCTTTCAGCTTAGAATAATTAAGTGCACAGCGGAATAAGTAGTAAACCACATAAAATATTGTTGCACAGCACCTTGAAAAAATAAGCTAGTGATTATCCGTTCGGGAATCATCAAATAGATCAGTCAATACTTATCTTCTCACGCGTTGAATAATTCTTCTCACTGTTTCTCACCACAGGAATCTGAAAGTAAATGCATACCAAAATTGTACAAGAGAGACAGTTCCCCATGAAGTTGAAAGTGATGGCAATCAGTCTCATTATATGAAGCCCCAAATACCCGAAGTACACTACCAATCCACATAAAGTCGAAAACGAGCTTCAAAATCAATTAAGAACCCCGAAAAATGCACTTTTCTCCTTCAGGAAACTGCAGATGAGAATTGCTACACCAAAGTCAACTAAGCACCGAGTGTAAGCAATTTATCCCATATGTAGTTGAAGTGATAACACCAAGACAGTACCATAACAACAACTAGGTACCGGATGTAGTCGAAATGACAACACCAAACATAATATAAAAAATCAATAAGTCCCACGGATGAACACATTTAATTGTTCAACCAAAGTCCATAAGTCCCCGAGTGAAAGCAATTTTTCCCAGATGTATCGAAAATGAATAACACCAAGACAGAAACCCATAAAAATAAACTAAGTACCGATTAGTCGAAATGACAACACCAAAACAGTACCATAAAAATCAAGTACGTCCCGGATGAACACATTTTTTCGTGTAGGATACTGACTAACTGGAGGAATCATCATACAATTGTTACCTCTTTTATCATCATAGAAACGGTTTCTTACATCTCTTCCCCCACATAGTTGGAATAATAGACCAAAAGCCACGAGATACAACACTGATTTTCTCTGTGGTTATGACTTTTGTCTTCCCGGAATGACCTTAAATAAGGAAAAGGTATGAAGTTCATCATGTGTACTCGTTGTACGTTTAGATGTATGTCTCATTTCCCCTTGCTGGTTTTGATACCTCATAATCAGCAACACATAGTACGCACATATACTTGAAATCATGTGAGAAGAATAAAATTAGCACAAATGTATCCTGTGAGAATCAACTGCCGATCAAATCTCTACTCATTAACTCTCTCTGACTGTCTTTACCACCCTTTGTGTAGGCAAATAGAAGTAACCACTAATGGAGTAAACCCGATATACCAAATTTTAAATTGAAGTAGAATTCCCCGTTCTTGTGACTTAAGCTTGCCCTAATGTTGGAAGAACGGTGTAGAGAATTTGTGCTCCAAGCCAATCTTTAATTACTCAATACCCAACCAAAGTATGAGACATTAACACCTCTTGCGATTATCCACAACGTATTCTATGTGTGACACTGGGTACTACAATGTAACTCCTTTAAGTGATAGTTAACCTAGTCTTCACCATCCGCAGCACCCGACGCTGGAAACTAGATAAACCAAGTCTTCAACTTAAATCTTAAGCACGAGCAAGTTATCATTGAAAGTCATGCATCCAACCAACCCCGACTTCAATATAAAATAAGAACACGCCTTCGTGAAATCCAACTTCAATCACAAATAAGCGATACCCGATCAACTCCGTAGTCACTTAGAAAAATTAATTCCAAATCTAGCCTTTCAAATTTATTTATATGATTCTTTATAAAATTGATCCCGGTCTCGTCATTAATAAAAAATTGTCACTTTGTCACTTTTTAAGCCCCAAATACAACCATTAAATCACTTGATACCAAAAATTAGCCTAAATGATAAGTTAGAGTAAATTTTTGTATAAGGAAACACCCTGTAATATTTCGTGACACTTCAATACGGAAACCTAGTGATATTCATAGTATCATATCAGCTCAACACAAAAGTGTCTTGATCCCAAGTGTCCAACCCAACACCAAACGTTCTTTCCCCAATACAATAAGAAACTCCGCCAAACATAAAAACATAACCCGGTCCATACATATGATTTCTGGAATATAAAATGGACAAACCTAATTTTTATTGACAAAAAAAAAAATAAAAAAAAAGTCACTTTAACCCTAATCACTTAAAGTACGCAGTCACCATCTATCTTCACTCCTACTTCGTCTCCTCAATCGGTGTAGTAAATCAACAACAATCAGCACCCAATTTTCTGATCAAAAATCTATCTCCCTACATCCAAATTGAACGCAGCCACGAATCTATAATGCTACAAACTTTTCTTCTTCATTCAAACTCAAGTGAATACACCCATGCTTCGAACCCCTTTAATTGATTATGCTCAAACGGAAGACCAAATCAGTTTGTTTTAACTCATGAAGAACAAAAAAAGACATGGCTTCAAGATCTTTTGAAAAGGTCACAGGTAGGGTTCGACATGATAGTTCATTGTTTTTAAATCGAAACAAAAGAAGAACGAAACACACTTGTTTTTGTTCTTGCTTTGATATTCAAATAGAAACAAGAAGTAAAACCCTTCTCAGATCGATGATGATGATGTTCAATTAACAAAATCTTAAAGATTTGAGAAGAAAAATCTAACAATCTGAGATCAATTTTTATTTCAATTCGAGTTTTGTTGAAGTTTGATGGAGAATGAAGATGGGATGAAATATGTGGCGATGGGATAGGTAGATTTGTTGATGGAGTTATAACGAAAAATGAATCTGAGATCATGGTTTTCTTTTGTATTTCGAGTCATTATGTTGATAGAGTTATGATGAATGAGATGTAGGATGGTGTTCTGATTAGTTGTGACGACGTAGTTTAGGTTTAATTGGATTTGATTGCGTTATATATTGTGACGGTGGGATTAGTATGGATCTGAACTTTGTTACTAGGATTTTGATGATGTTATTTGGATGCTTTTGTTGTTAAGTCATAATCGAGTCTGGTTTTTTGTCATTACAAGATCTAGTTTGACTTTTCTGGTCAACTGTTGATTGGTATAGCAAAACGCAATCTCAAACAAATTTTTGCCAGAGTTTCTCTTCATAAAAATCATAAAAAAGGTCTTCTTGTAAGTCAAAACGCAATGGCAAAACACAACCATCAAGTCGCAATGTTGAACCGACGTTGACTAGTCAAAATGCAATGTAACTTTAGACAACAAAGTGACCAAAAGAAATATCATCAAAAAACAAGAACTAAGAACTGATATATATACCAGATCTGTTGTAGAACATTATCATACAACAACACATAAAAAATGTTCAGTGGATTTTTTTCTTCAGAAAACGAAACCCACGAAAACTGAATCAAGATTCATTCTGTAACAGTGACAACTTGTGACCAAAACAGTAATAAAAGTGACTGACTTAAGACCAAACGGACCATAAAAACCAAATTGACCCAAGAGTGTAACCATGGCTCTTGATACCAATTGTTAGAATCAAAGAATTATAGATCCGGTGGTCTTGGTAAATCAAACCACATGATGTTCATGTTTAGAGAGAGAAAGTTAGAGAGAGAGCAAGAGATGGATGGAGAGTGTAAGCAAAAACACACTTTGATGTGTGTGTCAAATGATTTCTTCCAACACCCTCTCCATGACGACTATGTTGTGGCTTACAGTGGGTAAAGACCCGACCCAATACCATAAATTATACGATTACTAATAAACCTACGAGCTACGCTAAACATGAAAATACACGGGGTGACCGAGTCTTTTTCTTAAACCTAACAATTGATTTCTACTACTTAAGCGTTACATGACTATTTTTACTAAAGCTTTTACTTGCTTACTACATACTTAATACATGGATGTTTACTCCTAAATTTACCAAAGCTTATTTCTTACTACATGATTTAAAATCACGGATTCTATATGTGAGAAGAATGATGAGCGTATTTAAACACATTACTTGTTTTACATTGGACACAAGTGCTTTCAAACTGTATGCTATCCAGATTGTTGCATGAATATTATTGCACAGGTTACCACAATGCCAATTAAGTCCTTTTTATCATGAACTGTTAATTACCTTGTACGGGTAAGCGCAAATGTTATGGGTAGATCTATCGGGATTGACAATCCTCGCCTTAAATTTCTGGTCACAAGTTGGCCATGGTGCATTTAACATGGTGAGGACAGTTAGGGTGTTTTGGCATACATCCTATATACAGTAAGGGCACAAACTAGTAAGGGTTCTGGTCATGAGCTTAGTGCAATAATACATGTTTTGGACTACTGAATTTGTTTCGTAGTCTACTATTACTTAAATCTTGTGGTCAACTCTAAACATTACTTGATTTATTGAATCACTACTTCGATTTCGGAAATAATACTTTGAAATGTTGTAACGCTGCTTTTCTTACTGAAATATTACTTGATTATTTCAATACTGCTTTTACTTAAACCCTTAATTCACCACAGTATATTGTTGACATTTTGCAGTATTTTCTCATGTTATTATATGCTAGTTAACATTGGAGCATTCGAGTCGCGCGGATACAAATATTTTCTAAAGGCTTTATAATTCAGTAGCATCCAATAAATCGTTTAACAATGTATTCTAATACTAATATAAATGAGACCTGTTGTAACTCGATCTTTTATAAAAATTATCAAATGGATGACATTTCAAAACGTCTCACTTTAGAGAAGGTCGTTTTTCTGTAACTTGTATTTTATGCTATAAGTGATGCTACCCCAAGTGGTATTCCGCTGCAGTTGTGATTTGGGTTTATACAGATTAGTATCAGAGCACTGTTATATAGAACTAGGACTTTCCAAACCTAACTATCACCGTTTTTTGAAACTTATAGAAGTTATTAAAAGTTTTCCACCATGGTCCGATTACCGCGCGCACGTTGCTCCATTTACTTATATGCTCTTTTTTGCATCCCCTATTACTATTTACTGAATATTTAGAATATAACACTTAGTTTATGACATCACCTTTACGTCTATTCTATACGCATTGACTATTTAACCCTTATATCGGTCGTTATATATAATCGACCACTCCGATTTAACGCGTAACATCCATTTATCCTATTTCTCAACTCGAACATCAATACCTAGTATCATATAAGGAAAACCCGTCATACTATATGAGCTCCTTCTTTCAATCTTCTTATGCCCATCTTCAGTTTGCCGTTATCCTAATTAAATAGAAGTTATTTGTATGAGTCAACTATTCAAGGCGATGTGATCGCCTTGGTTTTATGAGCTAGTGTGTTTTGAAATTTGAATCGAATCATACACGTCTACTCATAATTAATATTGTAATTATATCGGCGAGGTATGCCTACCCACATGTGTGGAATCATTGGTCATGCTTTTCATTCAGCTCAGGTTTTGATGCCAAGTGTGTTAAACCGAAAGCCTAAATGTGAAATCATCTACGTAATGATAACTACTTGCATGTGTTTATAGTACTATGGTACATCTTAATAAGTTTGTTTACTATAATATATTGTGAGCGATGCAGTGATCTTCGAAATATTTACGCGACTTTACTTTATTTCCTTTTGATGATATTGAAATTTGGCTTAGTTTGTCAATTCCACTGGTTACTTTACCATTCGACTCTGAGTTTGAACACTCTTCTAATGCTTTTGAATTGCATATGTTGTTTCGGTAATACAGACATCGTTTTTATTGAAGTCTCCATGAAAGGAGTACGACTTTACTTGGTCACCCTTCGGATCGTGCCATCTTTTGGCACTTACCTTTGGAATGCGATTGACTAACGTCTCATTATTATTTTCGCCACTTCTTATGATTTTGAAGAATCATGCCGTCAAGGAGACACTCCTTTTTACTTAATGTAGCATTTGGTCTAGTTTTTGGTATTGTGTTTTGTGTCGGCCATACTTAAATAGGACGATTTATAATCATCTTATAGAAATGAATTAGGTACGCTTCTTTATTTGAATAAGGAAATTATAAACCGCCGAACCATTAGTTCATAATTCTTCACTTACATGGATTGGGATGCCTCTTTATGTAAGTGACGTATTGTGAATGAGTGGGCTTATGTGTATCCGACATAGCGTGTGTTCGTCTGTACAAATCATTCTCTGGGCTATGAAATCCTTTCGACTCGTAATTTGTTATAGGAATTTTTACGACAGTAAGTATGAAAGCATCAAATGGAAAGGGATCTAAGAAAGCGGTGGATGTTGAGAAAAAGGAAACAAGGGTTAAAATCAATACTGACTAGAAGGTAAGACCTCTCTCTGTATATGCCACCTCTATGTTGAACTATTATCACCACACTCAAAAAGTGTTATTAGATTGCTAATTTAAATGTTGTTTGAACAGAACTTACGAAATTTATCTTCGCGTGTTTCTGTTTTATTTTCTGGTAAATGGTGATGTCAGAGTGTTACGTTTTGTCCTCAACGTACTTCTCTTAGGAAATCATGCTTTAAATAAAAACCTTTTTAAGGCAGTGGCTTTACGTAGGAAGGTGTAATCTTTACACTGGGTTGGGTTTAATATTGTGTCTCTAGTATCCAAAATGGGTCCAGATGGGATAAATCTTAAAGTAGTGTCGAACATTGAACTCTGTCCCACACCCCGCCAAAAGTGTGACTAACCTCTATTAATTGTTCTATCTTCCAATAACACATTATTATATCTTCTAATTAAGTAAATTTGCAATGCCATATTTTGGTTGAAGTCAAGCGATAAACGATCCATTTACAACCTGATGTTTTCTCTTAAGGTGTATAATCTGTATATTTTAAGTCAAAAGATTTCTAATATTGTTCTTTGAATTTCAGATTTGTAGAAAGAATGGCTCCAGTTTTATCGAGCGCTACAAGGTATTATGCTTGGCATCTTATTCAAGGTAAACTTCACGTAAAGTTTAACTTTAAATTTCAGATTTTTATATAGTTTACCTTTATCGAGCGCTGCAAATTCTGAACCGTATTTTTAAATGGTTTAGAAATACAGGGCTATTGATCCCCCAGTGTGTTGTTTTAAGTTTATAGGCCTTTTTATAGAAGTTTGTGTTTTAATTCTGAACTGTATTTTTAAATGGTTTAGAAATATACGTGCATTATGCACAGGCTTGATATGTATATCAGGTTACTACAGACTTGATAAGGTGTGTTTGGATTATGCTATTATAGAGACGCAGAGAGGTATCCATTGCACTTTGGTGGTATGGTTTTATCTTATAATTATAATTTGTATTCTAAAACTTTAAACATAGTATTTCTGGCATCAAGACTTATTGCTAACAAAGTTTATGCGTAAAAAAAGAAAGCATTTGAAGTTATGTACAGATGTAAGCTATTAGATAAATGAGCATGCTTAAGCAGCTACATGTGTCAATTTCCAGTAGAGTGTTATGATATGGAACGTTTGCATAATGCTTGATGAGAGTCATGGCTGTTAATCGTCCTTAGCAGAGGCAACAAATCATTTGCCATTTTCTATAAGTACTACACTACAACAGTTTTGGAATGTATAAGGCAGGCAGCACTAATTGTGTTTAACGCTTCTTTTTATTATATGAATTTCGAGTAGTTAGTTGTGGCATATGCAAATTCAAACACTGTTACATTAGCTTCTTTTTTTAAAATATGTTAAGTTCGGGTCAAAAGGGGTTGCGTTTGGTTACCTCTAGGCAATTTGTGCCATGTTTATGTTAATTTTATAAGTAATTAGTGTCAAAGAGGATCTCAAAAAAAGTTATAGTATCAGTAAGAAAGTACTTTTGTCTGCTTGACCCATTATAAGTAACTAAAACCAAATCGACCCATTTATAAATCACGAAACCGGCCCCGTAAAATTTTAGCTGCCTCCGATGATGTTGGCTTCTACATATGAATCTTGAAGGAAACATAGAAATTAGGAGAATATATCAGTCCCGTCTAGACCCGAAACAATTTTAAACCCATTTGATTTGGTTTTTACAAATATTTTAACCCTTTGGTTATGCTTTGAAAAATACCTAAATAAAAGTCCCCATTTTACTGCGTCCCTCACACCCATCTTGCCTTCTCTAATCACAACATCCTTTGCTTCTAAAACTTAAGTCTAGATACGGCGCTACTGATTTTTTTTCGATTATTTTAATCACAACCATACACAATAAAATTAATATCTTAAGTGCAAATGACGTACGAAGTCCAAAGACACACAGTTACTTGACCCTTGACATACCTATAGGTATTAAGGACATAAAATTTCATATAAAAGTCTCTAAGAAAACTTAACCGCGTCATAACCTGAATTATTTATTTTATAAATGCAAAAACACTTTATTATAAATGCAAAATAACATTTGATACAGTTTTTATCTAAAACAAGCCATCAAGTTGTTATGGATCAGTTATAATTATCGAGTACTAATACAGATATGTGGATAGAATTATGCATTAGAATAGGCTATTCTAAAATCGCGCTTAGTGTTTGGTTGTAGAAGAAAGCAACAATTATGTCTCTTGAATGTTAAGGGTTCCTGTTACATTTTTTTGGCAGATAAATTTTTTACAATAGCGATATTCTTTCTTTTCTAAATTTAACGTCAATGAATTAGTACCGACCTACAAAGTATTAAGCAGCATAAAATTCAATATTTGGGAGACAAAGTACGGAGTAGTCAGAAACACGCTTATTTATTAACTTATGTTCTTAAGATCTTGCTTTATATTTTCTTGGCAATTCCTTTGCACTTCGTGTAACTGTGTTGTGTTCCTTGAGAACATGCTTTAGAACTCGATATCTCTTTAAAACCTTTGATACAAATTCTATTTTTCAAATGTTGGTTGAATGGTTTTAGATTGAACATGTTGATATATCTTTTCTTAAAATTGATGCAGATGATCAAAGAATTGCAATCTGATGAGGCAAAGGAGAAAATGCTTTGATTGAGCATATAGGCAAAGGTCGTTTATCAGGTTTCATATATAGTTTGCATTTGATGTGAAGCCTAACAGGTCCCACAGGTTAGCTAATCATGCTCAAAATAATTTAATTAGTTATGTATAGTTACTACAATCTAATAAGTATATCTTATGTGGTGCTCTCATTGATTGAACAACAATCCCAGGAAAATGAGGTTTACAACTAGAAAACGCGTTAAATGAGATAATGGTTGAAAAATATTAGGATAAATATTCATATACTGATTTTAATTTTCATATTTATCTTTGATATACGATGTGGCCATTTTACACGGTGGTCAGTTTTAGTTAAATAGTTTTTCCGTTGCTACTTAGCCTGCTCGACCTTTATATAGTCGTATTTGTATTACAATCATCAACGTTTTTGCGGTTACTTTTAAGTGGGTCGGAATTGCTATAAGTAGTGTCAAAATTGGTTCATATTTACAGGTTACTATGGTTGATATGTCTTTGTTTAATGTGTGGCTCCATAGCTCCACATAAAATAGTCTACTAGGATGATAAATTGTACACAATATTGACTATTAGTCTTATACTCTTATTGTTGACAGGTTCTACATGCTCAATACAATTGCCTCACAGTCAAACAACCCGACTTGAAGGGATATCCCCCAAGCAATTTTGAATAATGTAGACCAAAGATTCATTCTAAATGCTGGGGGTCCATTATTGAATTTAGAGAGTATATCAAAAAAAATTTGGATGGATCAAGGCTGATGAGGCTTTATAAGAGAAGAACAAGATTTACAAGATTTTTGCCATTAAAATGTTGGTGTTTTTCTTTATTAGTTGTCTTGGTTGTCATAACTGTTTCAATTTACAAATGTATATAAGCATACAAACTTTCATTTGTAACCATTGTGTATTACAAGATTGGTTAATATCTAATGTTATGCTGATTAAAAGACACATATAAAAAAAACCTTTTATACAAGATGCAACGCAGCGAAGCGCGGGTATCAAAACCTTGTTTTAAACGTTGGACGTTGCGAATAATAATAGATTTTATGATGTATAGTTTGTAATTGTGAAAAGTGGATTGAAAGTAAATTGAAAATGGTTTTAAATAAAGTCTATGACTTTGGAAAACATATAAACACGAACGGGTCATGCCGAAATTTTTATAAATTGTTATACTTAGAAAATACTAGAAAACGCACATGATAAAACTAGATATGGGAATCTAATAAAGATAAAACTAGATATACGGGAATTTAATAAAGTGCCGAACAATATATATATATATATATATATATATATATATATATATATATATATATATAATATAAAATATATATTTTTACTTAGACACATATGTGTATGTAATATCAATATACATATTATTATTATTCGTTTTACTTACGAAAACATTTTTATTACTATACGATCACAAACATAAATTTTTGAAAATATATTAACAAAAGTACACTAGTAAATCCTTATGCATTATCCGCAATTCTACGCTACTCCAATATTAAACCAAACCTTCGTTTCACAGGTTGTCTTTACGAACCGTCGTTCGTTATCGTGTTATTTAATTCTAGATTATTCTTCTTCGATTCACCAATCAAGGTGACTTCATAGCCCCACTTTTACTCGTTTTGTATAAATATTTTATAACTTAGGGTGAGAAACATTACTTTCTTTAAAACAGGACACAAGTACTATACGTGAGAAATTCCTCGTTTACGTGTTGCCTAAGTAGCTTTTAGACCACTATTGCCCGAATTATCATGAACCGTTAATCACCTTTAACCGGCTGGCTGGTTAAGTGAGCGCGAGTGAATAAATAAATCTATTGGGACTAATTATCCCTATCCGGGTAAGAAGCACTTACTAGTTCGAGTTTGCCAAAAACTAACGGATATATGTCATGTCGAAACTAGTTAGGTGGTCTTTGGTCGGACACCTGAAGGGTAAGCCTTATATAGCAGTGTATATGCTATCTTTCAGTATTAGCTTCAGTGGCATGAGCTTAGTGCAACGTAAATGCCTCTTTATGTGAAGTTGTATCTCCTATAACTGTCGCATACGTTTTGAAAATCTTGTGGTCCACACTAATTACGTTTGAACTAAACCTATGAATTCACCAACTTTATGTTGACGTTTTAAGCATGTTTTTCTCAGGTGCTTAGCATGGATGTTGTTGCTTGACTTATGTGACGTCTATTTGCCCAGACCGGTTTACTAGAAATTTATCTATGTCTTCAAATACCGTTGTTGAACTTATTTAAGCTTTCGCATTTTAACTTTTGAATCTTTTACATTTGATCAATGTAAAACTTATAAATATTATGAATTTATGCCACGATGTTTATTTTTAAAACGTACCCTTACAAGTCGTTCTTTATGTTTTGTACTTGAGATATTCAGTGATGTCACGCCCCCGGACACTAAATTGGACGGGACCCTATTTGGGGGTGTGACATCTTGTCCTACTACATTTAAGGTCATTCTTTCATAATTTTTCAATCTTGTGAATATGTGAATATAGTGTCGACTAATATTAGGCAAATATCGTGTTTGAGTACGAATTTTTAAGAATTTCTTAGTAAATTCAAAAAAATTCAAATTAACGTACTCAAACACCATATTATTCCCTCATAATTTGAGGGGGAGCATTAAAAAGTTCCAATAATAGGCTTGATATATAATTAGAACATTTTTCTCCCCGAAATCATTATATTTGAATCAATTGATATCCAAAATATCAAGAGATTTAACATTTTTGATAAGGGGAGAAAATGTGATTAAATACATAACTTGTATAATGTGATCTTTAAGACTCAAGTGTGAACTCCTGTCCTCGTATGTGCTAAACATTTTTGGTTATCGATGCAAATATGCAGGGGGGGCTTTTCTAAATAGTAAAACCATCGAGGTACTAAATGTTTTGATTTATATCAAAGTACCCTGATCGATGTTTTCAAATGGTTTTTAGGCTGTGAACAATACCAAAAGACCGACCATGTATTTAATTACTTGGAGTTATAAGGTGGTTTGGTTTAGGTGTTCGTTCCATGATCTAACCAGAACCGGAGGGATCTACCCAGGGTTATTCCATTAGTTAGATTAGAAGTCCTTAGGTATGATAAAAAAAGAGAAAAAAGTGAGAAAAGGGAATAGTGTCGACTGAGATGGAGCTAGTACTGGAACAAACCCAACAAGGTACTAGTCATGAAGTCTCGCATGATTCTTGCACCAGGACATCCTATTCCTCATGGTCGACCGTACTGCTACCATCCAAATGGACCGGTACACATGATGACTGCGAGGAAGAGGTTGGACCGCTACCTACTCATTGTCTTGCTGTGAGGCAATCAGTTGACTACTCTTCATCAGACCATTTTACTTTCGGAGTTGATTCATTTAAGAGATTCTCCATCGTGTTCTTCATCTGAGACATCATTTGGGTTCTCTTCTCAGATGCCCTACTGATTCTACATCTGTTCATTCATCTTCGGATCATTCATCACTAGCACTACCATCGGGTACGAGATCTAGTCATCAGTTATGTTCTTTGTATCGAGTATTCACCTTATTCACCTGCTGTTGTTTACGAATGAGACCATCTCATTCATCATTCTGCGGGGCACTCATCTTGCAAGAGGAGTCGGGTCCCCTACGAACTGTACCATTTCTTCACCTATACTTGGAGCATTGTCTTTTGTTAGTGCTAATCTATTACTTCACATCCCAAGAGGGGTTGGGGGTTCGATTCTGTGACGGGATTTAGAGGTTTGTTTGGCGAAGATTCTAAGGGCGTCTAGGTCTAGAGGGACTGATGTAGAGATGGATGTTGTTGAGAGGAGTGATGAGCCCCATTTAGAGCCTATGATTGATCCTGTTGAGATGGTTATCGAGGCGTGTTTTTATTTTGTTGATATTATTAGAGGTAGCGAGATAGATGTTAGGGTTAAGGCTGTAACTGTTGCTTGAGATGAGGTTGAGATGAGTGTGAGGGGCACGGTTATGGTTAGTAATGATATAGTTACTCATCTCGTGGTACCAGATGATATCCCTGAGCCCGCTCAGGAGGAGAGAGCTGGAGAGGTTACTTATGAGACGTTAGGAGATCTGCTACATAGATTTCATGATCACACTATGGAGATCCTAGTTCATTGAGTGCTGGCTATTGAGAGCATTCAGAGAGATCATAGGCATAGGATTATAGCGACAGGTCAGCGGAGTGCTGATATGTCGAAGAGGATCAGAGAGCTGGAGCGGGATAATATGAGACTTAGAGACATGATGGATGTTACGAGTCAGAGAGTTACCCGATTTCAGCGTAGGGAGTTGCGTGTTCAGAGAGAGATGAGACAGATTTGATATTTCTAATTTTATGATCGTATGAGGATTGCTAGGCTTGAGTCAACCTTTTTATGTGCTAGAAGCAATAGGCTCCCATTCCTTAGACTATTCTATGATTGTTCTAGTATGATCGTAAAGTACCTGAGTGTAGCGATTGTTAGGGACATTTGTAAATCTATCTTTTTGGAACTTGATGATAACCATTGACATTTGATGATATGAAATCTAATATCTATTATTCTATGTTATGATGTTCTTAATCAAATGCTATTTTCGTTTACTCATTGCATATTGCATTATTACTAAATCGTTGGGGCATATCATGAATTTTTTTTTATTGTGTGTTTTCCCATGTGATCAAACCCGTTAGTTTTATTGAACCCCGTTAATAATCCGTTTACCCATAATTCATGTGGTATATCCGTGTGGTGTATTGTATGTTGTGGGACATTGCCTAACACACGATCTGAGAGCGACGATGACACGTGAAGGAATTAACAAACAAATTGATCGCCGAGTGGAAGAAGCGTTAGAAGGTCGCGACGCTGCTAGAAATCTTGAACCCCTAGCAGAAGGTAGAGACGAATAGGAGAACATGAATGGGAATAGAGGAGTGAATGGAAATAGAAATGAAGGAGTGAATAGGAATGGAAATGGTGGAGGAAATGGCAATGGAAATGGTAACGGGAACGAAGGAGGTAATGGTTTTTCTTTGGTGGGTTTTTTTTTTTAGACTGCTGCTCGAGAGTGTACATATCAAGACTTCCTGAAGTGCCATCCCTTTAACTTTAATGGGACGAAAGGAGTTGTTGGATTAACTCGTTGGTTTGAGAAGATGGAAACGGTGTTCTACATTAGCAACTGTCCATGAAAGTACCAAGTGAAGTATGCTACATGCACCCTACTGAACAGTGCTTTGACATGGTGGAACTCTCATAAGAGAACAGTTAGGGTGGATGCTGCATATGCCATGAAGTGGACGAAACTTATGAAGTTGATGACATAGGTGTATTGTCCGAGAAATAAAATTCAAAAGACCGAGACTAAGTTATAGAACTTGACTGTGAAATGAAATGACTTGACTGCTTATACCAGGAGATTTTAAGAATTGATTATGTTATGCACGATGAATGGGTTCATCGGGATGAGGCAAAGGTCAAAGTTGAGAGATTATTAGGGTTTACCTAAACTATATAAGGGAATAGTGATCTTATGAGCCTACAAGGCTTCACGATGCAATTCGTATTGCAAATAATCTAATGGATCAAAAGCTGAAGGGTTACGCTAGAAGTGCTGAAAATCAAACATTTTTATATAAAGCTGAGAGACAAAAGTCACTGTTGGATTAAAAAGCTTGGATGAATAAGCTGATATGGATGACTTATTGGGTTTTCAGCTTAGTTAAAGCTTATTTATAAGCTTGGGGGTAGGATTTAGAGCTTAATTAGGCTTCAAAGAGTCCTTTATGAACAAAGGATCAAAGGTAAAATTCCTTTCAAACTTTGCTTTTTACTGTAGCATTAAGCTTATTAGCTTATTCTTAGCTTATTTCTGTTCCATTTGTGCTTATTAATGTTCATCTAAGTCTAAATATGCCTTGTAGTTAATTTTTCTTTCACTTACTTTCAAGTTGCTAAAAACTGTCAAAATTAAGCTTATTCTGTCTAGCTTATTCTCCTCTTTTTAAGTGCTTATTTATCTTGCTTTTTATCTTTTTATAGCCCTAGGTTGCATAAGTAGTATTAATGTTTTTAAAATTTTAGTCTAACTTAGCTTTAACAGTTTTAAAAATCACTTGTTAAAAGTTAAAGGGGTGTTTGGGTCAACTATGAAAACGGGTCAAAGAGGTTGTGAGCATGGGTTGAGGTAACTTAGTTAGATTAAGCTTAAGTTTTAAGCTTGTCTTAAGCTGTTTTTAAAAGTTCTAAGGTTTTAAAATTGTTTTCCAAGGATTTCTAAACCACTTTTTTTAAACTGTGACTTTTGAAAAAAGCCACAAGTGCTTATATTCATAAGCACTTGGGAGTTTGAGTTTAAGTGTCAAAAAGTGTGTATTTTTGTGTGTTAAAGAAGCTGTCAAACAACTTTTGATCTTTTGACTTTGGTGAGTCAAAATTCACCAAGTCTTTGAGTAAGCAGTTTTAAAAATTCACCAGCCTTTTTCATTTAACAAATTCAGCAATATAAAATGGTTTTTAAAAGTCAAAAGTTTGTGCACAAGTCCATAAGCTAGGGTACTTTAGCTGTTTTCAGTTTTCTTTTCAATTTGAGCTTATTTGACAGCTTTTAATAAGCTGTCAAATAAGCCACTTAAGTTTAGCTTAAATCTCCCCTGGTGCAAAGGGGAGATTTTAAGCACCTTTTTCTTTGTCTTTTAGTGTACTTAAGCCCAATATCTTGGCTTATTTCAAGAGCTTATAAGCTATTGTATAAGCCCTCTAAGTTTCAAACCTTTAAGAGCTTATTTGTTAGCTTATTTTTAAGCCCAAACTAGCACTTTCACTGTTTTTTTACTTAACTTTAGTGTAGGATTACTTATCTTTGATTTTGGCTTATTGAGCTTATTTCATAAGCTCATTTTGTTTCCTAGTTGCTTTTTAAGTTAGTCTAGTTAGGTTGTGAGCTTATTTGCCCTTTTTCCTAGCTTATTTGTCCAAATGGCTTAAGCTTTTTTAGCCTTAAGTCTTGCTTTTAGTTTCTGTCAACTTAAGCTTTTTCCAGCTTATTAGTTTTAAGCACTTAGCCTTTTTAGGCTTATCTAGGTTAGTTTAGACTCCCTTTAACTTATTTTAGTCCAAGTCCTAGCTTAAACGACCACACAAGCCAAATGACTTAGCTTTGCAAGCTTTTAAGCCTCTTTAAGCTATTCTGTCGAGTTTAAGCTTATTTTTAAGCTTATTGACAGCTTTTCAGCAAAAGTTGTAGAAGACAAAGTTGTTAAGCCCCACGAGGTCCGGGTGAGCAAGACTCGAACCCGAGACCTCTCGATACGATCCCCTTTATAACACACTCTTACCACTGCGCCCTTGGGTCTTTTTCGTTAAAGACTCAAGGGCTTAGATATTTAAGGGTGTTTTGGCATTTAAGCTTATAAGCTGCCAACAGCTTATTAAGAGCTTATTTTTAAGCCAATTTTGCTTTTCTTATTTTTCGTAGGTTATTTATAAGGTAAAGTATTTTTAGTAAATTTTTCAGAATTTTTAGAAGTCATTTAGTATTTTTTTTATAATTTAATTTCGTTAAAAGTTTAATTAATTCATAAAAAATACAAAAATTATCAAAAAAAATATTTTGCTTTTTTTAAAAAATTTTCTTTTGTCATATAGTTTGTAGGAAAAATACAAAAAATTTCGTAGGGTAATTTTTACAACTTTTCTTTTTTTAAAGAACGGTCCGGGTGCGGTTATTTTGTCTTGACTCGTTTTTGGGTCAAACGAACTCCGTTTTCGGTCTAGTCTTTTTCATTCTTCGTTATTTGTCCCGTAGAGTAGTTTAGAAGTAAAAATTTCTTCGTAGGGTTATTTTTAAAGATTTTAGGTTTTTCTTAAACGTTTTTGTTTGTTATTGTTTAATTTGACTTTTCCACTCTTTCAATTCAATTCTCTCCTTCAAACTCAAATCTTCGATTGTATCGATTCTCCAGTCCAGCCTCGTTGGGGATAAACGACCCGGGAACACTCTATACTACTTCTCGGTTTTATTGATCTTGTTGATTTTTAGACTTATATATATATTATATTTTATTATATTTATTTAGTGTAAAAACTTTCAATCAGTAATGTAAAGAGATAAAGAAAGAAACAACCAAACCAAGACACCAATATTTTATAGTGGTTCGGCTACGAAGCACCTCTTCGCCCTACTCCACTCTCCGAGTATCTGACTCGAGATTTCACTATGTCAACAAGCTCATTTTAGGCGGAGAAAACCGTTTACACGTCACTTACGTTATTTTCCGACACTAAGCTAAATGTCGAGTCCTAATCTTAGCTAGAACCAATCTACCACTTCACAAGATATACACACCACAAGATCTACACTATGGGATCTACACAATATCCGAATCACACAAATACACAAGATAAATACAATAGAATTTTGATACTTAGAAGAAAGGAGGATAGATCACTAATTAACACTTCGTTTCTTGACGAATGCGAGTGTTCTTCTCTTGCACTTGAATGAGAGGGAAAAGATGAGAAGAAGAGATTAGATCACTTGAAACAAGATCTAAGTATGTTAGTGATCAAGAGTTTTAGTGAGAGAAAGAAGGTTTAGAGAGAGAAAGAAAAGACTGAAAATTTTCGTGAAAAGAGGAATATTTTTCTACTGGGAATGGAGCAGTATTTATAGACAGGAAATCCCAACGGTCATCTGGTGGCGGTCCTGACGGTCCCTTATATATAAGGGGGCCTCCAGGCCTATAAGGGGGCCGCCACTAGACTTCGCTCCCTTTTTTGTCTTTTTGTGGTGAATGTTGTATCTGTTATGGAACCTTTTATTTTAGGCGAAAATTTGAATTTCAAATTTTAAGTTTTTAATAAAACTTTTCTTTTAATTAGAAAATATTTTGTAAATGTATTTTTGAGAAAATACTTTTGTAAAAATATAATGGATGAGAGAAAAATATTTTCTTGATCACTAATTATACTTAATGATTTGTTTGTTCATACCTTAAATGATCACTAATCTTAGAAATGGAATTTTACAATTAATAATTTGTAAACGTTTAATTTTATCGTAAACGTTTTTACATTTTGTTATTATCAAAACGTTGAGAGATCAAAAAATATAAATAACGTTTTTAGACATTATTTGTATTAACAATCTCCCTCTTTTTGATGATGACAAAATATAAACTCATTTTGTATAAAATTAATAGTTACACATTATTAATGAGTTTTGTTCAATTTCTCCCCCTTTTTGTCAAATTCAAAAAGGATGATCGTCGAGTTGTTGTAGGAAGAAAGAAAACGATGATATTAAGACTCCCCCGTGATGTATGCTACCCCTTGTTCGGGGCACCAAGGGATCGATCTTACGAATATTTTTTGCTACAAAACAAGGTTAGAAGTACAAGTGCAAGACAAATATCTTTTAAAGCAACACATTATAATTAAGTCGCCCAAAAACGCGGAACAATAAATTTAAAATAAAGGAATAATGAAGTCCTTTATCAGCAACAAAAACAAGAAGAGAATTACTCATTTTTATAACGCTTTTATATTTGTAGGGCAGCAGCCCTTTGCCTAAAGATCTTTAGACGTTCTTGCAAACAAATTTTTGTTTGTTTTTGATGGCTAATAACTCTCGCTATAGTCATCGGATGTTCATATCCCCTTTTTTCAACGCTAGATTTATATCTATTGTTAAGCCTGATTCGTAGTTTTACGTACCTATAAAATATATAATAAAAATACTACTTAGGTAAATTCCAACTATTCACCTTTAACTAAGGTAAAAAGTTAAAACTTACAAAAATAATATAATATATATAATATACGTATGTTAAACCGGGTAAGTATGATCACCCGGGTCGTTATCCCCAATGACTAGTGAAATTGAAACCACGTTTAGGTTCGGATCCTGATTTGAATGGAGCAAAGATATTTGATTTGAAAAATAAAATTAAATTGAACAATTAAACAAATACGGAAAAGCAATTATAAAGCAAATGGACTAAAATTTAACCCTAAAAATGTAAACTAAAATTTTACTAAATAAAGAAAAAATGCAGAAAATTATTAAAAATAAAAGCCCTAATTTTTATCTTTTTATAAAAGTTTAATTAAACTAATTAAAAATTAAACCTAATTACTAATTAAAACTAGTAAGCTTAGTTAACAACTTAACTAATGGACTAATGGTGCAAAGATCTAAGAGACTAACGGGGAAACTTAACAACTAACGGAGGGCCAACTTAGTAAACAACTAAATTTGAAAGTTACACTATCTACCCTGAGAATCTATCCCGATCACAAATTAAGTCCAATAAGCATTCGAAATTTTAAAGAGCTTAAAATGAAAAACTCAAAGAAGCAAAGTTGTAAAGGAAGCTAGTGGGAACAAAATTAATAAAAGCTACTTGGGCTGAAACTCACAAATAAGCTCAATAAAAGCTTATTTCTAAACTGACCTCAGAAAGAAGGGTTTTGAGCTTATCTTTACTTAGCTAGCTATAAACTGCTCAATTTAAGCTTAATTCTAAAAAGGGAAAGTGATCTAGAAAGCTTATGATGTGCTTAATCTAAAAATGCAAAGAAAACTAAGCTAGAAGTGCTTTTAAACTACTGAAATTAAGCATGAAACAAGCAAACTCAGGAAATAAGCAAAGTAACACAAACTCCAAATAGACTAGAAAACTTAATAAGCTAAACTAGACTCTAGAACTTTAAGGACTTATTAAACTACTTATAATCTATCTAATTAAGCTATAAAATCTAGACCCATAAGCTAAATTAACAAATTTAAATCCTAAGTACTGTTTTTGGCTTTTTAAGGTTTTTTATGACTTTTGACAGCAAAATAAGCTAAGACAATAAGCTAGAAAACAAAATTAAAGACTTGAACTATATTAAGCTATATTAAAACTTAACTCCTACTGAATTTGGTAAGCTAAACCTTAAAATTATCTATCCAAATTAAGCTAAGAACACAGCAGTACTAACTGAGGTTAGTACTGCTAGTGTAAAAGTTCAGCAGTTCTTTCAAGTGAAAGCACTGCTGATGCAATTTGACTTTTGATAACAGAATAAGCAATGAAATAAGCTAGAAAATGAAAACTAAAATTAAATTTATAATAAGCTATAACTAAACTTAATCCTACTGATTTTGGCAAGCTAAAATCTAAGCTAACAGTACTAACTGAGGTTAGTACTGGTAGTGTAAAGGTTCAGCAGTACTAACTTATGTTAGTACTGCTAGTGCAATTCAAGAGTGCACTAAACCAAACACCCCTTTTAGACTATGACAGATTTTGAGAAAAGCTTTTAAGTTGAAATTTAATGAACAAGTATTAACTACCAGACAATTAACAGATTAAAACTACTTTAATAAGCATGATTTAACAACTAAATAAGCAATAATCTAAGATCTATACTATTTTACTATATTTTTGGTTTTTAGAGGTTTTTAAGACAATAATATGAAAATCTATGATTTAAACTAAGAAAATTGAAAACAGATAAACAACTATGAAGATTTAGCTAGATAAAACTCAAATAAGCACTAATAAGCAAAGAGAATAAACAAATAAGCAGATCTAAACATAGCAAGCAATGATATAATTATTTAAAGCTAGAATTTAAAGGAAAATGAAAGAGAAACTTACAAACTCCTCTAGCTAAACAAGAGGACCAATAAAGGCAGCTACAAGCTCCCTAGCTTATTAGATAAGCTAGAGTAAAGTCCTTGGGATCTCTTCCAATTTAAGATCCCCTTCCAAAAAGCTCTAATCCAATAAGATCCATGATAGATTAAACTGATTTAAGGTTTAGGTAAGATTAATACTGAATTCAACAAGCTCTATTTCAGCTTATAGACTGAAAGAGCTTAATATGAGTTTATTAGCTTTTTGAGACAATTTGGTTTATTAAGAGAGCTTTTGAATAACAAGAAAAGAGAGCTTATGAACGATTTAAACTAAATTTCATTAATAAAAAGTACTGATTACATTACTTGAAAAGGATATTACAAAACATTTTAAGGAAAATTAAAGAAAAATACGAGATTTAGGCTAGACTAAACTATATAAAAAATGCTGTGTGTGTGAAAAGTGAGGCCTATTTATAGGCGCTGAAAGAAGCTTCTAGGATCTCTAGCCCTGCTCTCCAATCTTTCAATCTTGGCCAATCATTTCTTTAATCATTCAAGCATCAATTATGGCCGTTGATCAAGCTGTGGACACCTGAAGATTGCCAACGTGTCATTTCATTGATGTGACGTTTGTGCTTCTTTTGTGAGTGTTTTAGCACAAAAACCCACATAAATTTGTGCTTTCTCCATTGATGATGTGGCCTTTGATTGGCGGAGTTAAGTAATCTTAGTATAAGATGATTTGTCCCTCTTTGTGTTAGAGAGTCTCACTGAATTGACCTAAGACCCTTTAAATTTGGAAAACCCCTTGATTTTACCCTGGTTGGTGAACGGGGAAGAAGGTGAATAGTTACAATTGGCCCCCCACACCCCCCCCTCCCCCTTATTTCGACAGTTAAAACTGTTGGAGTTTGGGGAGTTTGCACAAGTGGTCCTTCTCTTTCTTTCCTCTCTTTCTAGTTATAAATAACTTCGAAAAATAGCAAAACTAGCACTTGTGGATGTTATAAAAGGAAGATGGGCTTTGTTGACTTTTATTGACCATAGATTGACTGGATTTGACTGAGGCTTGACGTTGCTGGCTTTGCTTTCGGCTTTTGTACTCTTCTGATTCTCGTGTCCGTGCTTGCCCGTTTTTTACTATTTTCTTGTGATTTTTTATTTATCCATACCTGCATACACAAAACACAAATACAAGCATATTTTTGCCATTTTTGGTTTGTTTTGGGTTTAATTGGGTTATTTTAAGTATAAATAGATATGTGTATTCTACACTTATCAATGTGGGAATAGGACTAACATTCACAACTGTTTCTAAATTTGTGAAGTCAGCCTCTGCACCCTCATCATCATAAGATGAATGTGTAAAGATACCATAAGTAGTATCTTCATGAATATCCTCAAGTGGAGATATTTCAAAGTCATCTTCTTAGGAATTGGTTGTGTCAGATAGTCCCTTATTAGCACTGGCAGTACTAACTGGTATGCTAACAGTATTAACAAGGTTAGTATATGACTAGCTTTCTTGTTGTGCTAACAGTACTAAAACTGTTAGTACTGATGACTTAGCAGCTCCTGCTGAGTAACCAAGTTCTCAGTTTCTTGTTCAACATTCTTCCTGAGAGCTTCAGCTTCCTAATTAGCTTCCTTTGTGCTTTTGAAGTCTTGCAAGATCGTCCAGAAAGAATTGTTCTTCATCTCTGGACATCCTCTTTATTATCTGATTTGAAGCAGATGATGTTTTGTGGAAGAATGGAATTCCATATAGGTGTGTATGGTCTTGATCAGATTCATTCTCTTTTCAGGATCTTCATCATCAATTTTGTTCTTTTGTGCTTTATTTTGGTTAGCTTCTTGTTGCCTGCATGAAGGTTAGCATGTATTCTCTGATCTAACAGAGAAGTTCATAGAATCAGTTCAAATTAATCAGGTCAAAAAGCCAAGTTGGTCCTTTCCCTGACATTGGGTTTGTTCTTCTAAGATGGTATATGTGAGGTTTTCTTCAACTCTTTGGTTTCTAAAGTGTATACTCTAAAAGCCTTGCTTTGTAGAGAATACCAACCAAAAATCCTCTAATCAGATTTCCAGCAAAACTTGCCCAAGTGGTCTATGGTGTTCAGCTATGGTCTCATGGCACCCAAAAGGTCTTTTTTAACTTATAATTGGTGTCTTACAGTTAAAAGTTATAGGTGTTTTTTATGAGGCTTGGTCACTAATTTCTGTTTGAACATAACAAAGCAGTACTAACTGCTTCAGCCCAAAAAGTGTTAGGTAAAAATGAATCTGCAAGCATGGTCCTTGCTGCCTCAATAATGGTTGTTTTTCTTTCAGGAACTCATTTTGTTGTGGGTTCTGGCATAGCTGTATTCTCTTTGATCCCTTTTAAACCACAAATTTAATAATATCTTGTTTTTAATTTTGCTACCCCAATCACACCCACACTTCCCCACGCCCCCCCATCGCCACCTCCCCCCCCCCTCTCCCCCCCATCCCCCCTACCCCCCCCCCACCCCCCTTCAGTCCTCACGGCTCCATGCTGCCCCACCGCTCCCCCCCCTCTTCACCCCCCCTCCCCGTCACCGCCTCTCCACTCCCCCACCACACTTCCTCACACCTCCCCCCCCTCCCCACCCATTCTCTCCTCCCTCCTAGAACCCCTCCACTTCATCACTTATCACATCTAATAGTTTAACCTTTTGATTCAATTGGTTCCTCTTATTTGTCTTATAAAGTCCTTAAGGTTTGCACTAGTTTTATCCTTAGTTCTAAGGAAAATGTCCAACTAAATCTGCTAAAATCTCAGTGATCAACCTTACATAGGTCTTATGGTTTATACTCCTGACAGATGTAGGTCCAAACAAGTCCGTATGAAGAAGTTGTAGGGTGTGACTAATAGAGCTCACTAATTTGGGCTTACAAGAAGCTTTGTGTTGCTTTCCTTTCTGACAAGCAACACAAGTGTAGTCATTTAGAAAAAGCTTTGTAGGTAAACCTCTGACAAGGTTTCCCTTCACAAACATTTGTTTAGGTTTTTGAATTCTACTTGACCCAACCTCCTATGCCATTTGTTAGATTCATCAGTTGTAGCCTTTGCAATTAAACAAGCCAAACCTCCTAAAGGAACAATGTTCTCTAAATTGAAACTGTACATATTGTTTTGTCTGGGGACTTTAAGTAATATTTGATTTTCATCAGGTAACTTAAAATCAGGAGACAAAACAAGACATTCAGAGTCAGTAAACAGAACCTTGTTCTTTTTGTCACACATTTGTGACACAAAGAGTGAAATGCCAAAGTTTTTACAAAGCTTCATCTCAAAATCTACTTAACAGTTTTTATTTTCCCTTTACAGTAATATAGCCTTTACTACCTCCAAAGGCAACAGGGCCACCATTGAAGTCTTGAAAGTCAGCAAGGTAAGCCTTGTTCCCTGTCATGTGCCTGGAACATCCACTATCAATAATTCCTTTATTCTTTAGAGTTCTATGTGGATTATCCTGCACATTTAAAAGAAAGAGATTAGACTCTCTTAGGGACCCAAGCCTGTTTGGGCTTTGAGTCTGCCTAGTGGATCTTGAAGTGTTGATAATTTCTAAGACTAGATCCACCATTGTATTTGGAGAGAATATTATTGTTGTATCCTGGTGTTCTCCATTTACAACCTGCTGAGGACTTAACAGCAGTGTCCCATTTTTCCCCAACAGTACTAACTTCTTTTACTTTAGCAGTATAAACTTTTTGTTTTGAAAAATTTGTTCTTAGTACTGTTGTTCTTTTGAAAGGCCTTGATGATGGTGAATGAGTTTGGAAACTTTTGCTGGTCTAACATCATTCACAAAGGGCTTAACAGTATTATCTTTCAGAGCAGTGCTAGTTAGTACTGTCTGTCTGTTAACATTTTGTCTAGCAGTACTAACTTTTTTAGTATGCTTAGCTTTATTGTTATTAACTGATTATTTTAGTTTTGTTTTGTATGCTAAATGTTACAAATTGATTTTGTTTTATTTACCATTTGAACATTGTTCCATGTTGTTTTCCTTTCCTAATGTACATTACCCTTAGAATATTTTGTTTGTTTTAGTTCACTTGTTTAGCAATGTTTAATGATTATCACATATATTCTTATTAAAATGGCTAAAACTCCCACTGACAAAAACATGCTCATTTCAGTAGACCTATGCCCCAACTCTTTGTGTTATACTTAGGTTTTTGGACTAGTGTAGAAGATTCTTAACATTTTCCCTAGGTGTTTTTACTTGCTTGTTAGCAAAACTAGGTGTATCAAGTCCTTTAGTTTGTACAGACACATACTCATCATCACTATCTGATTCATACTCCTCAATGATAGGAGCATCAGACCAGACCTTAGGTTGAACTTCTATATTTGATTCATTGACAACTGGTTCAGACACTAATTCAGAAGGTTCTGTACTAATGTTAGAGTTACAGGTATCAAGTTCAGTTGTTTGGGATTCAGATTCACTTGGTTGAGTCTTTTCTAGACCATATGTATATTGTGAGTCATCTATTTCAATATCAGGTCCAGATGGCAAATAATTCCCTATCATGGGTAGGGTATGTTTGCAATTCACATGTTTCAACAAGCCTTTTTATGCAAAAGGTGGATTTCAATAATCACTTTTATTGCTCTTAAAGACCACTTTGGACAAAACTTAATTTCATAACTCAAAATCCCAATATATTTGTATTTACCATACCGAGCCCATTTTATCTCCTGGCAATCTAATATGATGATTTATAATTTTACCTCAGATTTTTTGAAGATGATTCCATTTGTCTACTATTACTTCCAATATCTTTTTCTTTTTGAGCTTTTAGCCAACAATTTCTTATGGGTATGTTAGGAACATCTGTTATTATCATCTAAATCTATTTTCATAAATTTTATTTTTGTTCTTACCAAGTTGACTTGTTGATGGGCATCTAACTGTGCTTTAACTTTCTTAAGACCTTTGAGTATAGCTTTATTTATACGCTAGCATTCACTAAGTTTGCTCTCTCTGAGCCATATATAGTCTGTTAACGATTAGCACAAGACTCTTTACACTCTTTGAACAGGAAGTTACCTGTGTGTCTGATCCTGAGTGTTGTAGCATGGAAAGCATAAATTTTCATTCATCTTTTGAATGAGTTGTCAGTCACACACTTTTCTCATCAACTGTCACCAATGCTTTAGGACTCTTCTTCTTTCCAGCTTGCTCCATCTTTTATTTCAGGGACTCCATCCATCCCTTCTTTTGTCTTTATTTTTTGTTTTTTCTTTTTCTGTTATCTTACTTTGTTCTTACTTCTCTTTGCAAAATGCCCTATTTGTGGCAGTTGTGAGCACCTTTTTCACTTTGAGTTTTATCAAAACCAACTGGTTCTTTTGCATCAAACTGTAGCTTTCTACAGTCGTCTTGGAGGGAACTTCTTTATTCTCATGGAGATCTTTGCCACTTGCCATTTTAAAGGTCTATTTTTCAAGGTTATTCATCAACATGGTCTAAGTCCTCATGTCCAGTTGAGGACAATCATGATTGATTGCAAGCAAGGATATGATGATGATGTTTGTTCATGCTTTGATGTATGAACAGAAGTATTGGAAACACCATAAGCTGGGTACTACATCCTAGTACTATGGTGTTCAGAAAAAATGCTACATTTTGCAAGTTGGAAGTTGATTGCTGTAGGCCTTTTACTTCATTTTCAAAGGACTCTTAAATTGTTGTACAAGTAATCAAACTGTGACTGTCCATCCTGGTTTGTTCTTTATATTAAGGAAAACTTGTAACCCATGCAGATCTTAGGTTAGAGATCTTAGAAATTTCTGATTTGCCATCTTCAGTAGTACACCAGCTCCATGAACTCTCTAATGCTGAGAAGACTTTGGGAATCTCTCATAGCCTTTATGAATCCATCTGTGTTGGATACAGTGAATCTTCATATTGTTGCTTCAAGATGTACTTATGCATCTTTTTGGATTCATCATTTCCACCTAATCTGGATTTTATGCATTCCACATTTCTTTGCATCAGTCATCTTATGGGAATTTAGCTAGATGATCTTCTGGAATGGCCATTAGCAAGGTGGTCCTTGCTTTTCTTTCTCTTTCTCTTGCCACTACTTCTTCTGCTGATTTAGGAGGCAAAATTTTAATTTGTCCTGATGTATCAGTTGTGACTGACACAGGACCATTTCCATTTTGGATAACCTCCCAAATTAGATAGTCTGTATGAGCCAAATGTTGTTCCATCTTACTTGGCCCATATTATCATATTCTCCCTTTTTTGTGAATAGCAGACTTGATGGTTGGACTGTCATGAGGATGTTTCGTGAAGTGATTGTTGTGTTGGTGTTTGTGGTTTGCTTGAGGTGGAGGTTGGTGGTGGATTTTCATTTGTGTTCCTAGTCATTTTTAGTTTTGTGGTTAGAGATGAATAGCTCGTTTGTTCTGTTTCTATTTATTCAGATTTCTCAAAGCTCTGATACCACTTGAAGGTCCTGATTAACTGATTGGATCTTTTGGCCTATAAAAGGATGATAGCCAGATGTATAAATACCAAATGATATGTAGAAATCAATGGACATGAATACTATGTTTTAATGCGGAATCTTAACACAGGTACTAAGAAGAACAATGAACAACTGAATAACAACTTTATTAATGTGTTCTTGAGGATTACAGATTGCTAACTATGATATTGTATGATCTCTATTATCTTGTGTAGAACTGTCTTATTTCTAAACTATGCCTAGGGTTCTTCTTATATATCAAGTGATACCCTAAAACGGCTTTACATATCTTATTCTTAAATATCTCATAAATATTATTTTAAATATCTTCTCAACGGTACTAACTAACTATATCTACTAACGGTACTAAACTAAACTTAACAGTACTTATACGGTTGTACTGTCTAGGTACTAAGTGAAACTGTCAGTACTAACTATTTGTACTGTCGGTACTAAGTTAAGAAAACATTAATCCTAACATCTTTGCACTGTTGTAAATCAAGTTCAAGGTTAATCGCATGCTTCTGAAGTGCTTCAAAACTCTTTGACATTGTTCTACTTTTTGAAAGCTCTTTTTTAAGATGTTCATATTTTTCCATAGTTCCAAGTAATCCCATTGCAATAGTAACTCATCTCAGCTCAGTGTACACACCAAGTATTGCATTCTTGTGATTAGCATAGTATTTTCCCTTGAAAGTCACGGTCGTTTTCATTCCAAAAACTGGGTTTTTTAGGTTCAGTTGAGATTTTGAGCGTGTTCTACTTCATGTTAAGAGAATTAAGTATCTCAAATCAACAAACATTTCGTCGCTTTCAACACAAGTGAAAATTTTCTAAGTCTGCTTTGATTTCTCTATTTGGGGCAAATTTTCCTTTCGATGTGTTTGAATGAAAGGATCTATGTTTACAATAGTTGTTCTTTTAAGAGATTTGTTTGTTATGAATCGTTCCCTCCATCAAAAATCATGTCAGCACTCTTTTTTATCTGGAAAAGTTCTTTCATATTAACTACAAAGCTTTTACACTTTTGATCCCAAGGAATGATTCCATCCATTCATTTTTCTAACAAAGTTGTTTGTTTACAAAAGACTCTTGGAATATTAATTATTAGAAGATGTTATGAATAAATTCATTTTCTTTTTTTGGGGGGGGGGGGGGGGAGTTCTTAGGAAAATAGTGTTGTTTAGGCGACTTTTTTGTTGTGGATACGAACAAATCATAAAGGTTATTCAACTGGTCATAATCAAACTGTCTAATTAAATCGCTTAATTTTGATCGACTTTCTTTGTCAAGACGAATCGTTTCATCAGATTCAGGGGCTAACATTAACGCAAGATTATCATTATAGCAACCGTGATATATACTGATGGTGTTCTCTCTTTGAGCTTTCTTGGGAACTCTGGTTTTGCAAAAACTGTTTACAATTACGATTAAGCATATTCATTGTTTGAACAGATTTGACCGGTTTTATATACAATATCATACAATTACCTATGAATTTGTTTTCTAACGCAATAAACTTTATTCAAGTCTTGTCTTCAAGAGTTTTCGTAACCTTAATCTGAGCCTCTTTTGCTTGTGACATTATGGAGATGGTTTCTTGATGTGCACAAAGCTCCTTTTTCATATCCAAAATCGTTTGATTTAAATCATTTATTTTTTGAGTATATGCATTAGATGACTGATATGTGTGAAAACACATATCCGTTTTATATCAAAAATGGCCTTAAAAAGATAAAATTGTGCTTTAAATGCTTGTATATTGCTTTTTTTGTCTTTGTGATTGTGTAGGTACGGATATAGCAAAAATCTTAAGAAAACGGTCAAAACCGGTCAAACACGGACACGGGAACGGATAGAATGTACAAGATCCGAGAGAATGCTTTCAAGGTCAACCAAAGTCAACCATTGGTCAACCATTGGTCAACATTGGTCAACTACAAGAAGACAAAAATCCTCAAAAATTCCCAAAATAGCCCCTCATTGTTAAATATATTTCACCAAAAAACCCTTAAAGCCTTAACAGTGTTAACTTTCTATTATAAAAAGTTAACACTTGTTATCTTTTATAACAATTCAAACAATAACTGTAATAAACTATACCGAGCCCAAACACACCCTGGCCATATGTCATAAGCCACGGGTCATAAGAAAAAAACATCAAAATACCCTTTTTTATAGAAAGTAAAACACACGGGAAAAAACAGTTTTAACTGTTCTTATCTCTCTCGTATTACCTCGAGATTAAATCAAAAGGGAAAAATGCCAAATTGACTACGTGCTTCAGATTCAAGTGTTAAGGTGTAAGCTGGCAAGAAATCGTCAAGAGACTTCTCATTGGCTAAAACCCACAAAGAATGCCCGATGGAATGAAGAATCAGTCCAAGGATCCAAATTTTTACCAATATATTTGGTGGGATTGCCAAAACAAACACAAGGTCTGACACACGGATTGCCACGTTGGCAATCCGTGTGCTCACCAAATTAATCCAACGGCAGCAAATAATGATCCAATGATGAGCAAAGATTCAAGGGACATGATTAATTGGAGCGTTTAACAGATTTTAGACCTAGAAGCATCCTTTCAGCACTATAAATACAAGCAATCCCTCACACACACATGATCTTCTTTCTTGCATTTTTTTAGTTTTTAAAGTAGCTTATGTAATTTTTTAGTTTAAATGTAATTTTTCTCTTGTGTTCAGTATAAGATTTATTGTGCATAGTTATTGAATCAGTGACTCAGCTTTCTATTCATCTCAACTTTTACACAATCTATTTTTACTATATAAGCTCTCAATCTCCCAATTTTTCAGGTTACTGTTTGATAAGCTTCTATAAGCTCTTAATTAGCTCTTTGAGTCTCTAAGCTCATTTTGAGCTCAAATTAAGATTTAATCTACTTTACCTCTTAAAATTAGTGATACCTTTGCTAGTTGGATATGTGCTTTTGGTGATAAGCTTACAATGGAAATGAGCTTTGGGCCTTTACTAGCTTTTCATGCACTATTAGCGAGGCTCATTCATGCATAGGAGTCCCTTTTTAACAAAAGGCTAGAGCTTGTAGACAGCTCATTTGAGCCTTTTATTGCCTTTGTTTAGCTAAGGCTATTGTAAGTCTTCATTTATCTTTTTTTCTTAATTTTCCAAGTTTAATATTGCTTAATCTGCTTATTTACTTGCTTAATTGTGCTTAATCCTGTCTTAGTATGCTTATTGATCATGTTTGAGTGTCTGTTTTCTAGATTGATAGTGTAGATCTTAGTTTTTCTTATTTGTCTCATAAATCTTAAAAAATCAAAAAAAAATAATTAGCATAATTAGTAGCTTATAGATTCTGTCTTAATTTCTTATTGATGAATGCTTAATAAGGTTGTTAAAAGTTGTGAGTCATCTGGTATTAAAACTTTACTCATTAAATCTTACATTCATAAGCTAGAAATGGATTTAAGTGCAATAAAGGGGTGTTTTGGGACAAGCAGTATTAACTACAAGTTAATACTGTTTGTGGTCCTTTGATCCTTTAGTTACATTTGAATTTCCAAAACTAGGTTTATAAGTGCAGGATTTATAAGTTTGATTAGGATAATTAGTTTTCTTAAGGTTTTATTATTGCTATATTTAATCTTGTGATAATGTCCTGCCAATTCTTGTTTCATTTTTAGGCTCTGAGCTAGGAATTTAGCTATCTAGTTTTAATTTATTGAGTTAACTTAGGAGTTTTAAAAGGTTGTAGGATCAAGTTTAAGATTGTAAGTCCGTTCCCATTAGGTTCTATGCGGGTATTTCAATGGAACCAAAACCAGGACCTATAGACAGTCTGTCTAGTTTTTGATGACTTGTACAAAAATTTAGGTCCCTTGAAAATGTGTAAGAAGGGCGTCTACTGCATCAACTTCACTGCATCATGTAATTGTAGCATTTGTTCTGGAAATATATACCGAGTAGTATAATGATGTTGTACCGCTTATGGTGTCCTTTTCAATACTTTCTGTTCATAATTCAAAGGCATGAACAAACATCATCATCATATTCCTTGCTTTGCCAGAGCTCATTAGTGGGTCTCACGTTGTCTTCTACATCGTTGGCATGCATCGCAGATAATGAGACTCTCCAGACGCAAGTTAGATGATACTCATCTGACTACTTGTGTGAGAGATTACTAGAGCAGGTAAGTAGTAGATTATATGTGCTCGAGTTGATTTTCCTTAGCACAAGTAGGTGTAGGCTATATAGAGATCATTGTATGTATGTGTATGCGAGTAAGCTAATTTGTTTCGCAGAATAAGCTCTTTGTGATTATCTTTGTTTGTAAGCTTGTCAATTGTGCTGTGTGTGTTGTGATATTCAAAACGTCTAGACAGAAAGACATAAAGATACAGATGTACAGTTTGATGCAAAAGAAACTGTTGGTTTGATAAACCAAAGTGGAATGCTACAAACTGCCCAAAATAGCGGCATTTTGAAGAGAGTGTAGGAACAAAGGAGGAAGAACAGTGAGAAGCGGAGTGGTTGGAGTCCTGGAAATAAAGATGGGAGCAGAAGAGCAAGAGCCGGAAAGAAAGATGAGTCTAAAGATTGAGTGACAGTGATGGAGAACGTGTTGAATGAAAAATATAGATATGTCAGAGATACTGATGAGTGTATAAGTGTACTGTTTGCTATCGAACATGGCTAGCAAATGCTCCAGGATCAGACACACAGGTAACTTCCTGTTCATATGAGTGTAAAGAGTCTTGTGCTATCCTTAAAAGAATATATGATGCTCAGAGTGAGAGAAAACTTAGTGATGCTAGCGTAGAAATTAAAGGTTTTCTCAAGGTCTTAAGAAAGTTTAAAAGCACAGTTACGCGCGCGCCCATAATCAAGGGTCTAACCTTTGGTCTAGATGACTAAAATAAAATTTATGAAAATAGATTTTGATGATTTTTAAAACAGATGTTCTAACATACCTAGAAATTGATTGGCTAAAGCTCAAAAGAAAAAGATGATTTGGAAGTAAAGTTATAGTTGACAATGGAATCAATTCTTCAAAAAATCTGAGTTAAATTATAAATATTCATATGAGTGCCTAGGGTAAATTTGGGCTCGGGTATAGGTTATTACAAATATATTGGGATTTTTGAGTTCATGAAAATGAAGTTTTTCCAATGTGTCTCTTAAGTGCAAATATATAAATAGTGATTTTGAAAATATCCACCTTTGCCATAAAGGCCTTGTTGAATCATGTGAAATGCAAGCAGTACCTACCATGAATGGGAATTATTTGCCATTGGGACATGATATTGAAATAGATGACTCACAAATACATTGCGTCTAGAAAAAGATCACCAAGTGAATCTGAATCCCAAACAACTGAATTGTATACCTGTAAACTAAACATTAGTAGAATAAAGAAACCTTCTTAAGTAGTGTTGAACAAGTTGTCTATTGAATCAATATAGAAGTTCAACCTAGGTCTGGTCTGTGAATGCTCTTTCTTTGAGGAATATGATTATCAGATGTGATATTGAGTATGTGTTGTACATACTTAAAGAACTTGATACACCTAGTTTTGCTAACAAAGCAAGTAAAAACCTCATAGGGAAAAATGTAGAATACTGTCTACACATGTCAAAATCCCTAAGGTTAAATCAAGATTGGGCATAGTTATACTGAAAGAGCAGGTTGTAGTCAATGTTGTGTGGTTAGTTATAGTAATTTAATAACGATATTGGATTATCATGCTGAATTGGCCTGAAACAAGTGAAACTAAACAAACAAAAATATGTTTCGAAGGGTAATGGTACAGAGAAATAGGATAAACAACATGGACTCAATGTTCAATGGGTAAATAAACAAATCAATTTGTAACTTAGCATAGCAAACAAGGAACTAGAAAATAATCCGTTAATACTACTAAAGCTAGCAGTACTAACAAAGTTAGTACTGCTAGACAAATAAGTTAACAGAACAAACAGTTACTAACTAGCACTGCTCTAGAAAGTTAATCTTGTTAAGCCCATTGTGTATGTTGTTAGACTCTCGCACAATGTTTTTCACTAAAAAAATCCCTCGCGCACCATCATCAAGGCCTTTAAAATGAACAATCAGTACTAAGAACAAATTTTTCAAAACAAAAAGTTTTTATACTGCTAAAGTAAAAGAAGTTAGTACTGTTTGGGGAATAAATGGGACATACTGTTAAGTCCTCAGAAGGTTCGTAAATAGGAGTACAACAGGATACAAAACTATATATTCTCTCCAAATACTATGGTTGGATTAGTCTTAGAAATTATTCAACTTTCAAAGATCACCACTAGGCAGACTCTAAGCCAAACACGGCTTGGGTCCCTAGAGAGTCTAATTCTTTCTTTTAAATGTGCCGGATAATCCAAAGAGTTCTATAAAGATTAAAGGAATTATTGATTATGTGGATGTTTCCTAAAGGAATCACATGACAAGGAACAAGGCTTACCATGTGACTTTCAAGACTTCAATGGAGGCCCTGTTTGCCTTTTGGAGCTAGTAAAGGCTATATTACTGGGGTTAAAGGGGAATTAAAAATTGGTAAGTTAGATTTTTGAGGATAGTAAGCTTTTCGTGCAAAGACTTTGGCATGTTCACGCTCTTTTCTTTATGTGTCACAAATGTCGTGAACAAAAAGAAACAAGTTCTGTTTACTGACTCTGATATGTCTGTTTTGTCTCCTTGTGATGTTAATGTTACATGATTGAAATCAAATATTACTTAAAGTCCCCAGACAAAACAGTATGTACAGTTTCAATTTAGAGCTCTCATTGTTCCTTTTTAGGAAGGTTTGGCTTGTTTAATTGCAAGGCTACAATGTGTGAATCTAACTTATGGGCATAGGAGGTTGGGTCATGTTATTGTCAAAAACCCTAAACAGAGTTGTGAAGGGAAACCTTTGTCAGTGGTTTTTACACTACAAAGCTTTTTCTAAATGTATACACTTGTGTTGCTTGTTGTCAGAAAGGAGAAAGGCAACCACTAAGCTTCTTGTAAGCCCAAATTAGTGAGCTTCTATTAGTCACACCCTTACAATTTCTTCTACGGTCTTTGTTTTGGACCTAAATCTGATCAGGAGTATTAACCTTAAGACTATTGTTTGGTTATAAATGATGATTTTAGCAGATTTAGATGGACATTTTTTCTAAGATACTAAGGATTTGAAACTAGTGCAATCCTTAAGGAATTTTATAAAGACAAATAGAGAACCAATTGAATCAAAAGGTTAAAACTATTAGATGTGATAATGCCGAAAACAAAATTTAAAAAAACAGGGATATTATTAAATTTTTGTGGGTTTAAAGGGATCAAGAGGGGAATACAGCTATGCCAGATATAAAACTCCACACAAAATGGAGTTATCTGAGATGAAAGAACAGGACCCTTTATTGGGCAGCAAGGACCATGCTTGCAGATTCATGTTTTTACCTAACACTTTTTGGGCTGAATATTTGACATGCAGGTTTAGTACTGCTTTGTTATGTTCTTATCTGGGATTTGTGTTGTGGACCATGCCTCATAATAAGACACCTTATGTTTTAAAATTTGTACTGGTAAGAGACACCAATTATAAGTTGTATATAAGACCTTTTGGGTGCAAATGTGACAATCTTGATCACATAACAACTTGGGGCATGTTAGCTGGAAAATCTGATGAGGATTTTTGGTTGGGTTTTCTCTAACAAAGCAAGGCTTTTTAGAGCTATACTAATTTAGAATACCAAAGAGTGAGTAGATAACCCTGCACATATACTTTCTTAGTGAACAAAACCAATGTTGCAGGGAAAGGACCCAACTTGGCTTTTTGACCTTGATTATTTGATGATTCTTGAACTTTCATTCTGGTAGATCATGGTAGAATCAAGCTAACCTTCATGCAGGTCAACAAGAATCTAACCAAATTTAGGACACAAAAGACAAATTGATGATTGAAGATTCTGGGAAAAAGAAGATGAATCTCGTTGTAAAAGACTGCTTTGAATTTTTTTTTTTGCCTATATATGATGTTCCAATTACTTCCAAAATCTCATCTGCTTCAAACGCAGATAATAAGAGTGGAGCGCGCCTAAGAGAGGAAGAACAAGTCTTTTCTGGTATTGGGAATCTTGCAAGTGATCTACAAAGCAAGAAAGGATAGCTAATGAAGGAAGCTGATAGCTCTCTGGAGATGTTGAACAAGAAATGAGAACTTGGTAGTTACTTCAGGCTTGGAGCTTGCTAAGTCTAGCTGTACTAAACTTTTTAGTCTGTTAGCACAAACAACTTAAAAAAGCTGCTTGACGTACTAACCATGTTAAATACTGATTAGCATACCAGTTCAGTACTGCCTACGTAGCTTAATAAGGACTATTGCATCAACCAATCTCCTAAGAAGATGATACTTTGAATTATCTCCACTTGAGGATATTCAATGAAGAAGATATAATTATGGTATCTTTTCACATGTCTTCTTATGATGATGAGGGTGCAGAGGCTGACTTCACAAATTTGGAAACAGTTGTGAATGTTAGTCCTATTCCCACATTGATAAGTGTAGAATACACATATCTATTTATACTTAAAATAACCCAATTAAACCCAAAACAAACCAAAAATGGCAAAAATATGCTTGTATTTGTGTTTTGGTGTATGCAGTATGGATACATATGATGTGTGTGTGTAAGGATTAAACAGTATAACAAAGGGCGCAAGCACGGACACGAGAATCAGAGAGTAAAAAGCCAGAAAGCAAAAGCTGAAGAAGCAAAGCAAACGTCAAGCCTCAGTGCAATCATTGTCGCTGTATCTCATGGTCAATAAAAGTACAACAATTGCCCAGTCTTTGCCTTTTATAATACATCCACAAGTGACTAGTTTTGCTATTTTCGAAGTTATGTATAACTATGAAAGATGAGGAAAGAAGAGTAGGACCACTCTGTGCAACTCTCCAAACTCACTAACAAGTTTTAACTGTCGAAATAAGGGGCCAAAGGTGGTGTTAATCTATTTCACTTTCTTCCACGTTTACCATCCAGGGTAAATCAAAGGGGTGTTGTTATCCAATTAATGGGTGACTCTAGTCAATTATGACTCCTCTAACAACAAATGAAGGACAAATCAGTCTTTATCAAGGGATTTTACTTAACTCCCGAAATCAAAGGCCCGTCAACAATGGTAAAACACAAATTTATGTGGGTTTTTTGTGCTAAAACACTCACAAAGAGCACAAACGTCACATCAATGAAATGAACAGTTGGCAAATCTTCAGGTTTGTCCCAGCTTGTTCAACAGGCCATAATTGATGCTTGAATGATTAAAGAAATGATTGGCCAAGATTGAAAGATTGGAGAGCAGGGCTAGAGATCCTAGAAGCTTCTTTCAGCGCCTATAAATAGGCCTCACTTTTCACACACACAGCATCCTCTTTTTATCTTTTTATATCTATTTTTTTTATTTTAGCTTAAATTCATATTTTTCTTAAATGTAATTTTCTTTTTTCAAGTAATGTAATCAGTTTCTTTAATTAATGAAATTCAGTTTTTAGTGTTTTTAAATCCATTTTCAGAAGCCTCTCAATTTAAAGGTCATAAGCTCTTTTAATAAGCAAATTGTCTCAATAAAGCTAATATTAAGCTCTTTAGTTATTAAGCTGGAATAGAGCTTGTTGAATTCAGTATTAATCTACCTAAACCTTTAATCAGATTAATTTTACATGGATCTTATTGGATTAGTGTGTGTTTTGGTTTAGGGGATTTCTTGGAAGAGGATCCCAAGAAACTTATACCCTAGATTATTAATAAGCTCAGGGAGCTTGTTTAGCTGCCTTAGATTGGTTCTTCTATGTGTAGATAGAGGACGTCTATTTGTGTCGTGTACAGTGTGTGCGTTTTCTGATTGTTGTCTTTACTAACTAATCTAATATTTTGTCTTAAAGCATAGTTGTTGATCATATATAGGCGAGTAGAGTATCATTGTCATGTACTGTTATCGAAAATCTTACTATATGTGCGCGTTCTATTTCTCTGCTATGAGCTTATTTGTAGTAGCTTGTAATAGAGAGTCGCTCTAGTAAGTAGCTATATAAGGGGATCAAGTGATCAAATGTCAGTGAGACCATTAATATCTGAATACCTTTGTCAACTTTAGTTTGTGTTTTCGAGTTTATGGCTGAGTGGTCTTTCGAGATCTTTAGATTTTCATATTATTGTCTTAAAAACCTCTAAAAACCAAAAATATAGTAAAATAGTATAGATCTTAGATTATTGCTTATTTAGTTGTTAAATCATGCTTATTAAAGTAGTTTTAATCTGTTAATTGTCTGGTAGTTAATACTTGTTCATTAAATTTCAACTTAAAAGCTTTTCTCAAAATCTGTCATAGTCTAAAAGGGGTGTTTGGTTTAGTGCACTCTTGAATTGCACTAGCAGTACTAACATAAGTTAGTACTGCTGAACCTTTACACTACCAGTACTAACCTCAGTTAGTACTGTTAGCTTAGATTTTAGCTTGCCAAAATCAGTAGGATTAAGTTTAGTTATAGCTTATTATAAATTTAATTTTAGTTTTCATTTTCTAGCTTATTTCATTGCTTATTCTGTTATCAAAAATCAAAATTGCATCAACAGTGCTTTCACTTGAAAGAACTGCTGAACTTTTACACTAGCAGTACTAACCTCAGTTAGTACTGCTGTGTTCTTAGCTTAATTTGGATAGATAATTTTAAGGATTAGCTTACCAAATTCAGTAGGAGTTAAGTTTTAATATAGCTTAATATAGTTCAAGTCTTTAATTTTGTTTTCTAGCTTATTGTCTTAGCTTATTTTGCTGTCAAAAGTCATAAAAAACCTTAAAAAGCCAAAAACAGTACTTAGGATTTGAATTTGTTAATTTAGCTTATGGGTCTAGATTTTATAGCTTAATTAGATAGATTATAAGTAGTTTAATAAGTCCTTAAAGTTCTAGAGTCTAGTTTAGCTTATTAAGTTTTCTAGTCTATTTGAAGTTGTGTTACCTTGCTTATTTCCTGAGTTTGCTTGTTTCATGCTTAATTTCAGTAGTTTAAAAGCACTTCTAGCTTAGTTTTCTTTGCATTTTTAGATTAAGCACATCATAAACATCATAAGATTTCTAGATCACTTTCCCTTCTTAGAATTAAGCTTAAATTGAGCAGTTTATAGCTAGCTAAGTAAAGATAAGCTCAAAACCCTTCAGCCAAAGTAGCTTTTATTAATTTTGTTCCCACTAGCTTCCTTTACAACTTTGCTTCTTTGAGTTTTTCATTTTAAGCTCTTTAAAATTTCGAATGCTTATTGGACTTAATTTGTGATCGGGATAGATTCTCAGGGTAGATAGTGTAACTTTCAAATTTAGTTGTTTACTAAGTTGGCCCTCCGTTAGTTGTTAAGTTTCCCCGTTAGTCTCTTAGATCTTTGCACCATTAGTCCATTAGTTAAGTTTTAATTAGTAATTAGGTTTAATTTTTAATTAGTTTAATTAAACTTTTATAAAAAGATAAAAATTAGGGCTTTTATTTTTAATAATTTTCTACACTTTTTCTTTAGTGAAATTTTAGTTCACATTTTTAGGGTTAAATTTTAGTCAATTTGCTTAATAGTTGCGTTTCCGTATTTGTTTAATTGTTCATTTTAATTTTATTTTCATATCTTTCCAAATCAAATATCTTTGCTTCATTCAAATCAGGATCCGAACCTAAACGTGGTTTCAATTTCACTAGTCATTGGGGATAACGACCCGGGTGATCATACTTACCCGGTTAAACATACGTATATTATATATTTTATATATTATTTTTGTAAGTCGTAACTTTTTATCTTGGTTAAAATTGAATAGTTAGAATTTACCTAAGTAGTATTTTTATTATATATTTTATAGGTACGTAAAACTCACAATCAGCTACTCTTTCCTTTCTTATCATTAATATGAGTACATTCATTTTTCATCAAAGTGGATGTTAAAAAAGACTATCCATGTATCTGGATGAGTTAGATACGTAGCATTACTCATTAGCAAGTATAAATGACCTATTTGTGTTTCTTCCATAAGCCATAATCTTCAAACTTTTCATGGGTAAAATTCACGATGCCCGCTAGAATACAACACACGGAGAATTTATTATTTTTATTTGAGCACTCAAGGGAAGGGGATAATGCTTTCAAATATGTGATGCTATTGTTAGCAGGCTTATGTTTGTAGGCTCGGCCCATGTTGGGCTTAGGGTTATCTTTGTATTACTTGTATTTATACTCGACACTTTGTATGGTTTCATAATCAATATACACATAACATTGTATCATCCTACATGGTATCACGAGGGTTTCTCAGATCCTAAAACAACTCGCTTCCGCTTGTTTGTAACATTTTCAATCACAGTTTCTGTTTTACCGATTGTTTCTCGATGGTTTCCCGTTTCTCGACTAAGTTTAGTCGACGTTTCTTGGCTAAGTTTAGCCACTGTTTTACCGATTGCAACGTTTTTGTTACTTTATGTGGATGACATTGTTCTCACTGCTTCATCTGATCGTTTGCTACAACAGATTATAGCTTCTTTACATCACGAGTTTTCAATGACAGATTTGGGTGCACTTAATTATTTTTTAGGTATTTCAGTTACGCATGACTCTTCTGGTATGTTTCTGTCACAGCGTAAGTATGCTATGGAGATTTTGGAGCATGCTCATATGGTTGTTTGTAATTCTTCTCGGACTCCTGTTGATACTGAGTCCAAGTTAGGAGATGGTGGTACTCCGGTTGTTGATCCTACCTTATACTGGAGTTTAGCAAGTTCTCTTCAGTATCTCACATTCACTAGACCTGATATTACATATGATGTGCAGCAGGTTTGTCTTTATATGCATGATCTACGGGAGCCTCATTTCTCTGCTCTCAAACAGATTTTGTGGTATGTTCAGGGGACTTTGGACTATGGTTTACAGTTATTTTCATCTAATACTGACTCCTTGATTGCTTATTCGGATGCTGATTGGGCTGGTTGGCCGACTACGAGACGGTCTACTTCGGGGTATTGTGTTTTTCTTGGCAACAACTTACTCTCATGGCCCTCTAAGCGTCGGCCGACGCTTTCTCGTTCCAGTGCTGAGGCTGAGTATCGTGGTGTTGCCAATGCTGTTGCTGAGACATGTTGGATCCGGAATTTACTTCGTGAGCTTCATACTCCTTTATCTTCCGCCACTATTGTGTATTGTGATAATGTGAGTGTTGTGTACTTGTCTTCTAATCCGGTTCAACATCAGCGTACCAAGCACATAGAGATTGATATTCATTTTGTTCGGGATTTGGTTGTTACTGGGCAAGTTCGCGTTTTACATATTCCTTCTCGGTTTCAGTATGCGGATATCTTCACTAAGGGCTTACCTTCGGCATTATTTGATAAGTTTCGTGGCAGTTTGAGTGTTCGTTGTATTCCCGCTCCAACTGCGAGGGAGTGTTAGCAGGCTTATGTTTGTAAACTCGGCCCATGTTGGGCTTAGGGTTATCTTTGTATTACTTGTATTTATACTCACACTTTGTATGGTTTCATAATCAATATACACAGAACATTGTATCATCCTACATCGCGTCTTTTAGACAAAGTTGTTGCTTTGCGTGATGATATTTCGCGTCTTTAAAGCGGTTTTCCGCTTTTGCGTGCTATGATTTCGCGTCCTTCAGAGTGGATATGCCACTTTGTGTGTTAGCTATTTATAGCTTTTTATCCCTTTCATTGCGGAATAATGTTTGGTCCGGACCTTTTTCGCTTTGCTTTATATTAAGCTTTGCGTATTAGCTATTTTAGCTTTTCATCCCTTTGATGTCGGGAGATTATAATTGAAGCGGGCATGCCATTTTTGCGTGATGAAGTTTCACGTCTTTAGAGTGGATATTCCACTTTGCGCGACTATCTTTCGTGTGTTTTTTAGATACCACATATGTTGATGAGTTTATTCGGCTACTTGTTCAACCGCATGATCATGTTTCTGTTTCCTGGACAAAGTAAAAAATTTCTTTGCAACTTGTTGGTTAGACTCGACATCATCAGCAAAATAAGATAATGTTGTGTTTAGTAATGATCATCAAACTAATCTTAAAATATGGTTTATAATAAAGACATCCGAGTCTGACAATTCAAATCCAAAGTAACACAACAACTAACATTCATACCATATTATTTTATCGTCATTCGTAGTAACGCAAGTGCTTCACTTTAAGTACGAAGTTTCACCCTTTATTTATATACATCCCAGTTATTTTATGTTTCACTTTAAAACTGATACATGGTTTTCATCCATGATTCACTCCTTCGTATCACGGAGTCGATTTGCATTATTAGCTTCGTCGGCTCTTATACAACCGTTGACATGTATATATAGGTCTCCAAGTGATGTAGGTGGTCGGGCAATTAAGTCTTTAAACGGCCTACCTGGACAAAGTCCGCTGATAAAGGCTCCGATCATCATGGCATCAGATCTGTCTGTCATGTGCAATGTTTCTTTTCCGAACCTAGCCAAGTAGTCTTTTAGAGATTCTTCATATTTTTGTCGAATGCCTAGTATTTCTGCTTGGGTTTTCTGAAATCGTCTTTCCTGCATAAAGTTAGCTCTAAACTTGTCTCTCAGCTCGGGAAAGCTATTTATACTTCCCGGTAGCAAGTTGTCGTACCAGAACCGAGCTGCCCCACTCAGAATAATGTGAAAGAAATGACATCATGCCGGCTCCGATAGCTTGTGCACGTCCATAGTTCCCATGAATACTGTAAGGTGGTCGTCCAGGTCTGTCATACCGTCGTAAGTCTTTAGGTTTGTTGGCACCTTAAGCCTGTCTAGCATATCATAGTCTCTGATTCGTGTCGTGAAAGGTGATGCCACCAGGTTACGTACATTCTTTTACGTTTCTGTGAATGTGAACGGCTTGTTATATAAATCAGCGTTGCTTGCGGGTCCTTGTTTCAGGAGATCTTTAATGTCTTCAATGGCAAACCGACTCTTCTTACTAGGCTTGGCTTGCAAGGTGGCTTCTTCGGGTGCTTGTCGAATCGCCTCTTTGTGTGATCATTTCGAATCTGACCGCCATGGTTCTATGACAGGATGGTCATTGTTGTTGTAGGCTGATGCGGGATTCATCTCTTTTCTTTTTGAGGAGAATGTTGAGTACATGACGTTGATCTGTTCGAAATTCTGCACTACAAATTGCATGACGGGATCTTTAGACGTATTTTCTAGGCTACGATCAGGTGTACGGTCTTCACTTGCGGGGTCGGATATATTTACATCCACTAGTGGTTCCTTAGGGTCGGACCCATTGTGTCCTTTTTCTGGGGTGCTTAGTGGTATGGTGGACGGAGCTTCTGCGGCCATGAATTTCTAGTTTAAGAGTTAGTGGATGAGAAGTCGCGTCCCACGGATGGCGCATGATACGTAAATCCATAGGCTGCCTAGTGGGTCTTGGTCATCGTAGTATTCAACCTTTTTACCTGTATCGCGTTAGAGGGTACACGGGACTTTTCTCCTCGTATTACACTTCCATGCTCAAGTCAATTAACTGGATAAACCAACTGGGCTAGCTCAGTTGGCCACCAAGATTCCTTATGGGCTTGGGGAGGGGATGTTTGGATAGGGGAGGTATCGAGTTCGAGTCCCACCCGGGACTTTTACCCCTTCAGACAGAATAGGAGAAAGTACAGGCGGGTTCAGGATACAGCCTACTGCCCAATTGGATGTCACTGCTGGACCTGAACCACTAACAACTAACAACCCGTTCTAAAAAAGTCAATTAACTGAATAAATATAATGTGAGGATGAGAGGTATTTTTGTGAGAGAGGGAGAAAGAGCAGATTACTTGTTTTCTTCTTCGTTCCATACCTATTTATAAAAGGAGAGATGGCAAACGATTCATAGAAATCAAATATAATCTTTACAATATTGATCATATCTAATAAACAAATAGTTTCTTTCACTCTCTCTCTACTTTCTCTCACTTGAATATCATGCTTATTCTTACGTTCTTTGATCATCCAAGACCTCCTGAAAAAACTTGTTTACGTAGAAAATAGGTTTTCTTCTTTACTTTTTTTGTCAATCTAAGACTAATTTATTTTAAATTTCTACAATTATACACATATAAATGAGTCATACCGACATGAAAATGAACATACCTATAGAATGATTATTGTCACATATGTATTGATATATTTTTAAGTACACACGTACACGACAAACACACATATACACGTTAAGATAAATATATTATAATGTCACCCGCAAATGAATATGAAATTATTAATATGATTTATTTATATTGATTATATATTATTATATAATAAAACAGGTTCGGTTAGGTTCGGTTTTTACGGTTCGGCTATTGGACGAAAATAGGAACCGAACCAAAAAATTTCGGTTTTTGAAAAGGTAAAACTGAAATATCGGTTTTTAGTTTTGATCGGTTTTTGAAAAGGTAAACTAAATATATTATAAATTCACGAGTTGGGGTAACACTTACTATAGCTATTGAGTGTTTATGTTCTCAGGGAGAGAACATAGTGATTCGTGAAGCCCTCGGGTAGGAGCTTGAGATGTGTGTTGTTGTTTGGACCATGTCAAGGGAAATGTTCTTGTATTTAGGGTTTCGTGTAACTCGGAGAATGTGATTCGAGGGCCAAGGGTAGTCCACGTGGTGGACATCCAAAGGAGGAGACAAAGATGACATGCGTCGTGCCATGCTTGGTTCTATTACGATAATGGGTTGCTCCATGAACGTTTGCATGTACTCGACCCTTTTCAATAAGGCTCGCGTTAGGCGCTCACTTTTTTTGGCTTCCTTAAACTAGGAGATTTTAAGTTGGTAAAGACCCGCCTCCCTAGACAAATCAATAGGAAATGCTACAAGCCATTGTTCTTCTTTTGATGATGAACCACTCTGGTACAACAAGCTAAAGTGACCTCTACTCTTCGTCCTCGGTGCGTAGGGTCTATCCCCGTGTGATAGAGCTAAAAAGGATTCTTTTTGTACCACTAATACTAGAACATGAACATGCACATAGTCTCATATAATGAAAATGATGTATGTTTGAATCGATCTCAATGGATCCCTCGTGACTGCCGAGAGGATAAGAATATGTAGGAACCTTGTAAGGTCCCTTCGATCATGGGGCACAGGTACTTGGGTAAAGAAGGGACCGTTGAACATCATTTGGACAGACCGAGGCTATAATATGGGCTTAGGCCTTTTGTTGGTCGTCATTTTCTTGGCCATTTGAATAGATTCATATCCTTTTCATGATTTCATATGAGGAGCCACCTTGACAAAAGTATCGACGTATCCGCCATCTCTTTTGAATAAGCTGTTGAGCTAGATGCGGCGCTTTCAAAATCCCGTGACTCTCAGTTATCTATCTTCTTTTCACTTGAAAATGTTGGATTGCGGGAAGGCTTTCCTTCTCTGTTAACTTCAAATGATACCGACCCATAGCTCAATCTCTTAGTCTCAGAACTAATTATGTATCTAGTAGCCACTCCTTCCTTTGATGAGTTAAGTGAAATGAAAGTAGATTTTGATCCTATATTGCACCATCATGACTCGCCAATGAAGACGACACGGGGCTAGAGACATCACATCAAGTACTCGGCAGTGGCTGGCTATGGCGATGTTATTTTTTGAGCAAATAATAGATTAAATAAGAGCTTTTAAACCCTGTTTAAAGAGGCCCCATGTAGGGTACCCTTTAGAGGTTATCAAAAGAAAAAATGTTTGAGGACACCTTCCTTTGCCCTGCTTTTTGATTCTTTGAAAGGTCGACCCTGATCTTATTTATTTTATTTTAATAAACAAATGTTGAGTCGTTAAAAAGCCCAGTGGGTAGAACCAAAACACATTTTAGCTAGCAGTTTACTTTACCTACGCATGGTGTATGTAGCACTACCTCATACTGGAATAAGGTAGTGACACATGTCGTTTCGCGTAACAGCCCTATTGGGGTGAGATGCCCATGTGGCTGTGGCCTGGATGTGATATCGAGACCTAGCTTACGGAAGCAAGCTATGGTGGTTTCTTGTCTTTGTTCGGGCTTGACCTCAAGTATTTTGTGAGTGTATGGGCTTTAGCGAGTTGTTCTAAGAGTAAAGGGTGTAGTGAATAGGTTTTACCTCTTCATTTGGGCCCCACTGCTGTCACCTCAGCGCCACCTTATTTCAACACAACACACAAAAATACCCCTTCACTCATGACATTTCTCTCTCCTCTTCATATGGGCCCCACCCACTCACAATTATATTTTCTTTTCCATTTTTAACACAAATTAAAATTCATTTCATAAAATAAAAATTACAAATACGAAAATAAAAAAACAATATGAATGGGACGGAGAGATCAGCATCTTACAAGTAAACACCGGCTAAAAGACAAAGGTCATTCTTCTTATGCATGGTGAACCCAGGCTTAGCCTCATAGTCTATATCTTCGATCTTCATACCGACTGTAGAATTTCCAATCAAACAAGTAAATAAGATTAGCAAGCAAGAGTTCAGCCATTAGAACTCCCAACGTAATTCCAGGACAGATTCTTCGACCACCTCCAAACGGGATCAACTCGAAATCATTCCCTCTAAAGTCAATATCGCTACCCAAAAACCTCTCTGGTAAGAACTCTTCGGGATTCTCCCACGACTCGGTCTCTTGCGATGGCAAATGCGTTTACATGAACTAGTGTTTTTTGCTTAATTTCATAGCCCTGTAAAATGGTATCTTTCTTTGTCTGATGGTACCTAGACCAGAGGAGATGCTCTGGTATAGCGCTCATTATCTCTTTGAATATTGCCTTCAAATTTTATGAGGTTGTGCAAGATCATTTTTCATCTATCGACTTTATTGCCCAGCCACAGTTCTCATTCTTCTTGTGATTTTCTCATCAACTATTCGGGTTCTTCATTAAGGCAGTCATTGCCCAAACCACTGTAGCCGCACTAGTATCTGATCCGGCTACGAGCACATCCTAAAAGCATATCATATGAAACAAAAAGATAGATAAGCTACAGATTGATTGATATTTAGACTTTTTATCTAAGAAATCATGGAAATAAGCACACCATAAACACATTTTAGTTGACAATGACAAAAAAAAGAAAAAAAAAGAAAGATCTAGAGCATATAGTGATTACCGTGATGATAGCTTTTATGTGGTTGTTAGTGAGCTCATTGGGATTCGAGACTTGATCTTTCTTGAGTTGAAGTAAAATGTCCAAAATGTCTTGCTCTTCCTTATCATGATGAGAATTGGTGTTTTGAGTGTTGAGGCGTTCATCAATTAAACTTTGGTTTATAAACGAATTATTCTTGGAAAGCTTTTGTGTCAAGCGATGCTTTCGTACTTGCCGGGATAACCTCATCAATCAAATAGCAAAAAGGTAAACCAGGCCAACGATCCGCAACAAATCAATCTGGTTTGCATAGATGAACTTGCCAAGGCCGTCGAAAATCTCCCTCCGTTCATGTCCCATCTTCATCACGTTTTGCCAAAACCTACTCTTCATTATGATATAGTACTGTTCACATTCATCCATAAGTTCATCTAGTTTATAAGTCAGAGGAAGTGCTAGTTTGTGTATTTGTTCATCGACAAGGAGACCTCATCTTCACGAAATGTGGCCTTAGACGATTGTACCCTTTTAGAACTTATAATGTATGGTAAAAATCTTTCTCATGTCTTCCAATCTTGGTTAGGAGGGCCTGAGAAAACCACGTCAATACTTGTTAAAGAGAACTTTCGGTGAGAACAAAACAGGCCCTATTCGAAAAGATAACATCTGTGTGTTATACACTTTCTTTCGCTAGGACTTGCCGAAGGAATACAACAATAGATGGGATGGAAACCAAAGCGGTGCAATACGATTGGGCGACCGTTTAAGATTTAGAGAGGTTCACTAGACATGTATGGAGGCTTGAATAACTATCAAGTTGAGCAATTTCTCCAATGAAGGGTAGTCCAAGAGGGCTGGCGGGATTATGTACTTGCTCGGATCAGTTTCTGTTAAGACTGGGTTCTCATAATGTAGATGAGATATAGGATGGGAAAGAGCAAAAGGATATACACAAAAACGGATGCCATTGTTGGAATCATGTTATGAGCCTTACACTAGTAGTTTTAGCTACATATATATATGGGGTACGATACATGTTACCATAACGTGTATATGTGGTCCAATACAAAAAGTGGTGGAAAAATAATACTGTATGGAAGTAAATACAAGACATCTAAGAAAAGTTTTTCTAACATTAATTGTAACTAGCCGCAAATATGGAATTTCACAATTGTGAATAAATGTTATAGGGTTTGCACGCCACATAGCTCTCTCATTTTCTTCTTTTCATGAGTCAACAAGGAGGGGTTGATAATAATTAACACTCTTGACACTTACGCTGTGTTCTCGAGTTTTATTTTAGTAGGAAAAGAAAAGAAATGATAGAAAACACAAATTATATTGTGTTCTTAAGTTTTTTCATGTAAGGAAATGAAAGGTTTTGATGGGAAATAAAGGGGATATATAAACACTTTTTGATGCCAATCTTTCCATCCAAATGTGGTCGGATTGCATAGGAAAGAATCTTATGACACTTGCATATATTATTCAATGACTAATTTGTCCTTCTAATTTATATTTACTTTATTTGCTTCTTTTCAACCATTTAAATCCAAAAAGGCAAAAATGTAAAATTATATATTTTCTTTCCTTTACTTGCAACTAGAGAACATGATATCTTCTTTTGTTTCCTTTCGTTTACTGTCATCTCGAGAACACTCATACAACAAAATTTTTCCTTTCATTTTTTTACCCTTTCTCGTCCTTTCTTTTACTAAGCTTTCTTTTCCTTTCATAAAAATCTCGAGAACGGAGCGTTAGTCACATCACTCATCAAACTTCCTATCAACTTCCTATCGACCGAAACCAACAACCCACAAGGGTTTTTTGTGTGGATTGATTCCAGAATCGAAGGCGTTTGGTGGCTTTATCACTACCATTCCAAGCATACTTAATTGTTTGCTAAGAACGTATTGTGTGTGTTAAAGTAAAGAAATCTATCTTGGGTGGTTTTTGCGTGGTATTTATATTATACACACGCGTATATTCAAGACAGTGTATTCGTTAATTGCTAAAAGGTACGCATTCTGGATCCTTTTGTTAATTACATAATTCTATACGTGTTTATCTTTTCCGTTGCATACTCGTGATAGATTAATGGTTAATTAGTTGTAAAAACCCAAAAGGTAAATAATGAATATTATGATAATAATGAAAAGTAATTTGGGGGAATTTGTTTTGTATTGAATCTCTCTCTCTCATAAACAACACACTGATTGCTTCACAATGTTTTTGTTGCTAATAAGCCAACATGTGTTTCTTCCCTAATCTCTATTTATAAAGAAACTTAATGATAAGTTTGAGTTATGTTTAAAGTTATCATGCTAGAAATTTGAAAGAGATTATCACTTTTTTACACGTCCAACTGCTGGTCCATATCCCGTTTCACCTGCGATAAAACGATCGCCGCCGAACCCACTAGTGCCCGAGAAAACATTATTGTCCCATATCATCAAAAGACCCCCTGATTTTCCTTTAGCATTTTCTTGGGCATGACCAAAGTTTCTTGAACCCTAAGTTTCTTCTACCTACTGTTCTTCGACATCATTACTTTTTGTTTCTCGTAGACCAATCACACAGGTTTTTCCTTTGCTATGATCTCCATTAGCCACCCCACTTTACCCTTCCTTTTCAGACCTCTTATATTCAAAGAAATTATCTTCATCAAAATATACTAAAACATGAATACCTCGTAACCAACTCAATGATTGCAACCCTCTCCATTTCCTCATTCATAACCAAGGTTGCACAAATCGCTAGGCGCTCGCTAGGCGGCTTGGTATCGCCTAACAATTAATCCGTAAGGCGGGGATTAGTCGGATGAGACTTTTTATATATTAAATTATAAAATTTTGGAAATATATGCCTGAATTTTGTTCGTTTTGGTCGATTTACGCCCAATTTGACTGATTTTTATCCAATTAATCGGTATATTGACTGATTTTTTACCAACCGATTAATAAGGCCGATTAGTAAAGATCAAGGTTGTTAATCCCCGCCTAGGCCGATTTTTGCAACACTGTTCTTAACCTTACATGGCTCTTGCTCATCCCAAACGACTCCAGTTTGTTCACCAAATTTGTTTGACCATATTCACTACAAATCCACTTCTATACCATTTCTTCATCCTACCACGTCCACCATCACAAGCATTTGCATACATGTTCACTTTGTATTCATCTAATAAAACATCACAATTACTATCCAATGGCGATCTTTTCCTTCTTCTTTTTACAACTAACTTTGCTAGATTGAAACTCCTCCTTCTCGTTGTTTTAGATTTACTCCTTTCACTCATCTTCACATCCCACACACACGATCCTCTAGGAGACATCTTACGATTTTTTCCTATACGATTCCCACTGATACTATGACATCCTAGATCCATTGAGTTGTCTAAGGTAGTAGGTTGTTTATCACATGTTTTATGGATATCATTATTATTGCCTTAACCATCATGTTTACTAGTGTAAACCCGTACGTTGCACGGGTCACGCATAAAAAATGAACTATTTTTCTTTACGACAACCTAAGACTGAATATGTAAACAACGTGTATTATCTATTTAACAGAAATATAAAAAAGCATAAAAAATTAACAACGTGAACATATGAGTCGAAGTTCAAAGTAAAACGTGATTGAAGTTCAAAGTAACCATCCTAAGACAATTATCGTTTATCAAGTAAACATGAAAATACATAATGAAAACAAATGTTTAAGAATGCACATATAAGACTTAAATTGATTAACTCAAGTATCATCAACATTAGCCTCATCAACTTGAGGCTCACTAACCACAACATCATCAACCTCACTCTCATCAACTTGATAGTCCTCAACCTTAGCATCCTCAACTTGATCCTTCGAAGCGTCAAGTTTTATGTCATATTCTACATTAAAGGAAGAACTTACAACTGTGTTCACACCAATTATGTATGCAGTCACATCTTGAACTTCAACATGTAGCAAATCTTTTGCTTCACATTCAGCGACATCAACATCGACTATGGGTTTATATATGTTGTGTCATTCATAATTACATCTATTGTGCTTGTATTACCTGCTAGATAGCCTTTATTTTCGTGTATATGAGTAGCAGCACGTTTAGTTTCACAAACCTGTTCTTACATAAGATCATCCATCATCTTTTCTTCATCCTCGTTTATAATTGATCCCATGTTTTTATCGTCAATACCCGTGCGTTGCCCAAATATACTTTCTTTATCACACTTGTATAATTAAGAAATATATAATATAGTAAACTACGAAAACAGTTGTTCTGCACTATAAGGTTTTTCATAATTACGCGGAAAACTGTATAAAAAATATATAAAATACCTAATATAACAAATGATTGTAGTATGTATGCATAGCTCGTATACACTTAATTTATAAATTAAATACGATCACAAATTAAAATGGACCTACAAAGTTTCAAACCTATAATGTCTTTACATAATACATGTTCTTTGTACGATCGAGTTAAAGATATTGTTTTAATTATCTTTCTTAAGATTTAAACATTCATTGGTGATTCTAAAGTTCAGTTATTGTTTTTTAACGAGCGTGTCTACCCCCTCCGCTGCGGAATATTTCATCGATCGGTGTATCGAGCCTAACGGAGAGGACGTAATAATATTTTTGTAAATAAAAAAAAAATTAAAAAAAATTAACAGTCGTTAAGGAACGATCGATTTCAAGCACTATTTTCATGCGTTATAAAAAAAATTAAACTAACGGTCGTTATTTAATGGCCGTTAATGAGGAAAGGGGTATTTTATAAAAAAATAAAATGATGGTAGTTTTCGTAATTTGACACATAATGTGAGGATGTATTTCGTAAATACTCGATGGGCTATTTCGTAAATACAAAAAAATAAAAATTGAACCGGGTCGGGTCGGACCGGGCGGGTCGACACGACTATTTAATGCAAGTGTGTATCATTTTTGTATGTTTATATAATAATCCTTTTGTGAATTGAAACTATAATATTATATTATATAAATATATTGTATGAATCATCAAAGTTTAACGCACATACACCTTTCAACATAACACATTACCTATAGCCAATATTGCAAAAAGCCCTAAGCGCTAGTCGGGCGATCGACTACCTACAAGGCGGAATTTCCATAGGCGGATTGGCAACAAAGATCGTGATACATCGTTGCAAGTAAATGCGTGTTGTCTCCTGGCACAAAGGCGTCTAAATGTATGTAATAAGTAATCATTAAATATAAATCTAAGTATAAATTAATGTATACATTTTGTGAGTTAATTATTTATATATACAGTTTTTTTTTAACAACAATATATTATTAAACCACTAGCAAGAAGCTAGAAATTACAAAGCGACAAGGTACGGATTTTTAAGCTAATCGTTCCAACTAAACGAGGCTTTACATCTATTACGACACCAATAAAAAGACCGAGACACAATATCCTCAAAAATCATCGCCTTTGGAGAAGAAACCGCTTCAAAGATATACTTGTTCTGATATTGCCAAACATGCCACCACATTACGTAAAAAACACCTTCGAGAGCCTGCTTATAATTAGAAGATAAGCAAAGATTCACAAGCCAGTTTAACCAATCTTCATATGAGTCGGCCTCTATGTAAGTAATATCCCACCATCGTGTTATCTTTCGGATAATATCTCTAACCATTTTACACTTAAAAAATAAATGGCTAGACGACTCCACCCCATTGTCACAAATAGAACATGTAATAGAGTCTATATCCATACATCTACGAGAAATGTTGAAACGCGTCGGTAATGAATCTATCTTAACTTTCCACGCATGAACATTCACCTTAATAGGGACAAGTTTTATCCACCGTGTCTTTGTAGTTACGTCCGGCAACATTTTATCATCTAGCATCTTTCTAACAGAAGCAACAGAAAAATCACCCGAGTTCTCCAAGGACCACTTCCAACGATCTGACACAGGAACAAGGTTTACGTCTCGGACCTGAACCAATAAAGCTTCGTACTGCTCCTGTTCGATACCACCCCTGGGTTTTCGACGAAAAGAAAAGTCCAAACTGGATTGAGTCAACTTTGTGCCAACCTTCACAAACTTACATGTCTCTAGAGCATATATACGATGATATAGATCTTTAAGAACGATATGACCAATCTAAATGTCTTCCCAGAAAGCAGTTTTGTCCCCGTTTCCCAGTTTCATTTGCATACAGTTAAGAAGATTAATACCTTGATTCTTCAAAACATTAATTTCATGCACTATGTCCATCCAATACGACGGGAAAGCAGACTTTACTTGCTTCCCCACTTTCCCATCTTCTTCATGGATCGCCTTGATAACCCTCGACCATAAAGATGTATTTTGAGTAAAGAACCTCCACACCCATTTAAACATAAGACCTCTATTCAATGCATACAAACTTAAAACACTAAAGCCACCTTTCTCTTTGGAAGTCAACACATTTTTCCATTTAACCCAAGACGTTCTCTTACTATTGGGGTCATGACCATTAAAGAAGTGACTACGAATGGATTCCAACCTGCGAAGAACACTCATAGGGACTCTAAAATAGACATGTGATATATAGGCATCGATCCTAAGACCGATTTAAGGAGAGTTAACCTTCCTCCAATTGAAAGCGTCTTCATTTTCCACTTGGATAGGCGAGCATACACTCGATCCACTACCTCATTCCAAGCTTGAATTCGATGTATAGAACCACCCACTTTCGAACCTAAGTAGGAGAAAGGCGGCTTAAGAATAAGGCATCCTAGTTTTGAGGCAGCTTGCTTAACTTTTTCATCATCCACAAGAACCCCCATTAGTTTACTTTTGTTCATGTTAATATGCAAACCCGACGCATGAAAAAAGCATTCCAGAACCTGAACTAGAGTATTAATGTTGTCATCGCACCACTGTCCCACAAAAATCACATCATCCGCGTAAAACATGTGGGAAAGCATCAACGAAGAACTTAACGTTATGCCTTTAAACATACGAGCATCCACCACTCTTTGAAACGATAATTGCAAACTTTCCATTATTAATATGAACAAGAAAGTAGATGACGGATCACCTTGTTTTAAGCCCTTGTGAAATTGAAACTCCGCCGTTGGACTATGATGTTCTAAAAGCCATTTTTTTATTTGGATGCCTATTTTAATATCATTTTGATAATGTATCACTTATATTATCAACAAAAATGCCTTTGACTCGTTCGTAAAATCTCGTTCAGTTCCATGCAAGCTCCATTTTGTGTCAATCTTTGTATAACAAACCTTGTGTTATCACTTCAATATAAAATATAGGTAATTTTTTAATGTAACAAATCATTGTATTTCCGTATAAGGGTATAACAATAATCTAGATTGCTAAGATTGAATTTAGATATGATACAACAATGAAAATTGGGCTTTGATAGAAGTCAATAGACTAATGAACCATGCAAGTGATGATGGTGCACACACTCATGGGCTCTTTGTGATTATACTAAATTCGTAATACGATTGATATATTTGGTTTAGAGGTTAAAGAAAATATACGCATTCTATTTTTTGATTAACAAACATGGGGTTGGCGAATTTTATTGGCAAAACCTACAGAGTCACAACAATGTATTGAATAAAAGGTGAAAAAAGTTATACTTTTCCTTTTGTAAAAAAACTTTCAAATTTTAAACATTTCACAAATAAACATGTGTTAAATTAAAGCAATATAATTTCAAGATATTTGTAATGGGGTTGACTTGGTCTCATTTCTCTTTTATACGGCTTAGATTGATTATAGACTTGATTCAACGGCTTAGAGATGGGGTCATGTCATTATTTTTTCTCTGTGATTCGTCGGCAATAAAAAGGGCAATTTTTATCTTCCTAAGTTACTTTTTTTGTCATTATTCAGACCCTCACTAAGAGCCTTAGGTGTAGTAACGCCGGCAACGGCGTTGCCCGGCGTTACTACACCGCTAGGCGGCGTTGGGTCCGGCGTTGGCCGGCCCACGCACGTTGGGGTTGATTTAAAAAAAAATCATTTACCCCCTTTAAACGGCTATATACTAGTTTTAATTTTCCCCTTATTTTTAAAAAGTTACCAATCACCCCCTAACGGCTAGTTTTATTTTTAAAAAAAATTACAAAACAGCCCCTAACGGCTATATTTTAAAAAAAAAATCATTTTACCCCCCTCACACAACTCATTATAAATACTTCAATACCTCTATATTATTTTCTCACAAAAAAAACATACATTTACAACAAAAAACACTACAAGACTCATTACACAATTTGAATCTAAATCGAAGTTTTTGTTATCGATGCGGAAAAACCGACGCTCTTCTATTTACAAAAAGCTTGTCGAGTATCACGAATGGCTAATCAACAAGAAGTCAACCACGATTGAACCGTACAACCGATCTTCCGTGACTCGTGAAGATGCCGGAAGACGTTTCTTGTGATTATTTTGATGATCATTCTATGACTATCAGTTATACTATTTTCGGAGAAATTTCGTATGAGCCGTAAACTTTTTCTAAAAATTGTCAATGGCATTTCAAGTTATACGGCCGATATCTCAACACACATTTTATTCTTCAAAATCTCGACTCGATTGTACGGGTTCGAATGAGTATTAGTGCTCTTATGAAGTGCACAGCTGTCATACGCCAAATGGCATACGGCAGCACACCCGGCGCGTTTGATGAATATTTGCAAATGAGTGAGCATACTGCACGAGATGCTCTATTTTTCTTTAATATGTGCATCATAGAATTGTTATATGGGAAGTATTAAGAAGCCAACCATTGAAGACGTTGTAACAATACTACCAAAAGATAAACAATGTTCATGGTTTTCCGGGAATGCTTGGAAGTATTGATTGTATGCACTGGGAATGGAAAAATTATCCAGTGTCATGGCAAGGTCAATACGGTAGGGGTGATAAAAAATACCCTACTATAATGCTTGAAGCTGTAGCTTCGCAAGATCTGTGGATTTGGCATGCGTTTTATGGGATGGGGTGCACATACACGATATTACTGTTTTATAGATAATTCTCTCGTTGTTCGACGGGACTATGTAGATGACTTAGCCCCTGTGGTTCCGTATGTGGTAAACGGAGTTCAGTATCGTAATGGGTATTACTTGGCTGATGGAATTTACCCGGAGTGGGCAAGTTTCGTCAAATCATTCACGGTTGCAACTGATCCGAAGCATACGTACTTTAAACAGCGTCAAGAAAGTGCACGGAAAGATGTCGAACGTGCTTTCGGTGTTCTCCAAGGACGTTGGGGACTTATTCAAACCGGCCCATGCCCTACGCGAAGTCAACCATATTACGTTTAGAATCCATGTATGCTGTATCATTAATGCATAACATGATTTCAAGAAGATCAAACTATGTCGGGTTGTTACTGGAAAAGTTTGTTTATTTTAATCTGCAAGGTCACTGCAAATCCAGTGTGGATTCGATTGATGTCAAAACCCAACGTCGTAAAGCAAAAGAATTAAGAGACAAAGATACGCATATTAGTCTCCAACAAAACCTTATGAACCATATTTGGCGCGAAGTTGAAGAAGCATCGGAAAAAGATTAGTCGCCTGGGCGTATTTTTTTATTATTTTTTTAATTTCGGTATTTTTTTTTAATGTGTGTTTTTTTTAGTATTTGTACTGTGTAATTGGAATTTTTGATATGAAGTGGTTCGTTTGTTAATAAAAGAATCAAAAAAATTGTTTTAGGGGGTTTTATGGAAATAAAGAGGGGAGTGGTGTTATTTGGTGTTATGATTAGGAGAGTGGTGTTGGTGTTGGTGTTATGCTGATGTGGCGCTGACGTGACAGCAAAAACTTGGTGTTGCCAATCATACCTGACGCTCTAATACATTTACCATTTGGATTTAGTGTGACTTGTACAGGAGTAGATGGCCCATCAACAAGTTTGGTATACTAATTTGTAATAAAAAAGTTGATGGAAGAAAATAACAATGATAAAGATAAATGTTGAGAAAAATAACTTAAGGTTGATCTTGAAAAACAAGAGCAATCAAAGGGGCCGGGAAGACCAATTTGTTACAAACAAAAAGAAAAAGAACAAGGAAGACAAGCACAACATAGTTGAAGCCAACCACCTAAAACACATGCACGCACATATCCCATAGATATATAAACTGCATTTTATTTCTAGCATCCATATATATCATGGAGCTTTGCTTATTATTATTACTGTGATAACGCCCTCGGTTATTCAACATTTCGCTACGTGCTCAGATTTGAGGGTGTTACATAGCTTACCCTTTGGATGACCTTGACCGATTCAAATGGAGGAGGAAGAAGAGAGATGCAGATTTTTAGAGAGAGAAATAAAGAGAAAGAAGTATGTGTGAGGTAGAGTGAAAAATGTGGTTGAAATAATAAGAGACAAGCATGGTTCTTTGAGAGTGTAAGAGTAATGTGTGTAGGGCTGTAAGGGAACCGGACGGACACGGACGGAGGTGTGTTCGTGTCCGTCCATTTAACTTTAGCCGGACAAATAAACGGACACGAACGCGTAATCGGACGAAAATTTTTGTTCATGTTCGTTCATTTAGATTTGAACTTGTTCATGTTCGTTTATGTTCGTTCATTAATGAGTTAAACGAACATAAACGGACAAAAAATGAACGTAAACGGACATAAACGGACATAATCGTAAACGAACATAAACGATCGTAACTAAATGTAAACGGACATAACCGAGCATAAAACTAAAGCTATTACTTTAAGTGACCCATGTTAATCAAATGATAATGGAGCATAAACGAACGAAATAATCGAGCGTAAACGAGCGAAATAAACGAACGTAATCGGACGAACATAATCGAACGAAATAATCGAACGTTCACGAACGCTAATAAACGGACGAAGCGTGTGTTCATGTTCGTTCATTTAACTAGACGGACAGAAAATCTTGTTCACGTTCGTCCATTTAATAAATAAGCGCACATAATCGAACATCTTACCGCACGGTTCACGAAATGTTCACTGAACGTCCGGTTCGTTTACAGCCCTATGAATTACTATATGGAGAGCTATCCCAGACTCTAGATCTACTTGGTCCGTATCACTAGATCCAGTTGAATGATAGGTCGCATACAAAAGCGCGTAAACAAGTATAAACTAATAAACATAAACAAACATACAACGATAAATCAAGAAATCAAGATAAACAAACCCGAAGGTATTAGCCTTCAAATGTCATAATAAATACAAGAGAAATTATTTAGCCAAGGTAAAC